>JBBBDQ010001892.1:3152500-3155000 GCA_037127315.1 Ascarosepion bandense | reverse complement strand
CATTTGTGATTCTTTCCAGATTTTTTTTTTTTTTTTTTTTTTTTTTTTTTACCGCATTTCTCTTGTTTTCATCGTCTGCTTTTGGATCTACAATTAGCTTTACTCTCATAGCAAGGATCCTTATTGTTATTATTAATATTATTATCATTATTATTATTATTATTATTATTATTATTATTATTATTATTATTTCTTTTTATTGCAATATGACGGACGGCAAGGGTGTAATACATAGTTGCAGTCGTCATAACCTGGCGTCATCAGAGCCTCTTCTTACATTAATATGAAAGTTACCAACAGCTCACGTTGGAAAACGCGCTCATAACATGTTTTTACTCTGTCCATATCTCTTTATCTCTCCCTCTCTCTCTCCCTTTTCCTAACACTCCTTCTCTTTTCCTTTCTCTCTGCTTAAGTCTCTACGTTTTCTCTTTAATTTCATTCTTCTCTCTTTTTCTCTCCTTTTTGATCCCTCTTCTTTTAACTTCATCTTCATCACGTTCACTGTCTCCATAGTTTCTCTCTCACACACACAGACATATATATATATATATATATATATATATATATATATATATATGAGATCCTAAAGTAGGTATGTTGTAATGAAAAAAATACTTTATATATCCTTTACACATTTATACAAAATGAAGTCCATAGGGGTTATCCGGTACTTACTATATACCGACTTTTACAAGCCGTTTGTTTTCATTCACTATTCCTCGTTTTACCATCCTTACTTTAATGTCGTCTTTGTCATTTTTTTTGTCTTTCTTTCTTTATTTATTTTATATCGTTTTCTCTAATCATTCCTTCTAATTCTCTCTCTTTTTCTAGTTTTCTTTCTTCCTTTTTCACTCGTCCCCATGTTTCTGTCGTTATCTCTCTTTCCCTCTATCCCCCTCCCTGTCTTTGATGCTGTTTCTCTCTCTTTTTGTCTTTCTTTCTTTCTTTGTTCTTTCATAGCTTTCTCTAATTCTCCCTGTTATTATATCATTCTTACTCTCTCTCTCTCTCTCTCTCTCTCTAGCTTTCTTTCTCTCTCTTTTTCACACGTCTCTATGTTTCTGTCGTTATTTCTCTCTTCTTTCACACACGCACACACACATACTCTCTTTCTTAGTTATTCTCCCTCTTCATCTATTCTCTATTTCTGTCAATCTTTCTTTCTCTTCCTTCATTCTCTCTGGTCCTCTCTTTCTCTCTTCTTTTCTTCTCTATATTTCTGTCAATATTTCTCTCCCTTCTTTCTCTGTCTATCACTATCGGATCCACTCTCTCCTTTTCTATATTTCTGTCTTTCTCTAATCATTTTCTTTCTCCTCCTCTCTTTCTGACTCTTTTTTTTCTCTTTGTCTTCCGTTGCATCGAATTTTTACACAAAAAGCAAATGCCTCGTGCCCGTGTGCGTGTGCGTGTGTGTGTGTGTGTGTGCGTGTGTGTGCGTGTGCGTGCGAGTGCGCAGGTGTGTTTGGATTAGGGTGATCATATGTGTGCGCGAGTGTGAGTGTGTGCGATTGGGTGTGTGGGTGTGCCTATGTGTGCATTTTTATGCGTATGTGCATTCATAATTGTACATCTGTGTGCGTGAGTGTGTGTGTGTGTTTCTTTGAAGTTACTTCACACTAAGGAGAAAATGTAATATCCCAAAACGTCATTGTTGAAGAAGAGTGTGGGAAGGAAAAAAAAAAAAAGAAAAAGGATAAATAAAATGAATAAAGAAAAAAGAAAGAAAAAAATAAAGAAAATAAATAAAGAAAAAATAAAGAAAATGAATAAAGAAAAAAGAAAGAAAAAGGACAAATAAAATAAATAAAGAAAGAGAAAAAGAACAAAGAAAATAAATAAAGAAAAAAGGAAAGACAAAGCACAAATATAATGACTAAAGAAAAAAAAAACCATGCAAAAAGAAAGAAAGGAAAATCGAAAGAAAGAAACAAGGAAGAAAAACTGTAGAAAACAAAGCGGAAAATAAGAATTGGTGAAAATAAAAAAAAACAAAAAACAAATAACAAAAGGAATAAAAAAGAAAGAAAAAGAAAATAAAACGCAAAAAGAAAGAAAGATATAAATAAAAAAGGGAAAAAGAAAGTAGTACAAACAAGAAAGAGAAAGACAAACGAATGAAACTGAAAAAGAAAGAGAAAGAAAAAGTTAAAAGTAAACGACTGTAGAAAAAAGATAGAAAAAGAAAAAAAGAAAACATAAGAAAGAAATGATATATAGAGAAGAATAAAGAAAAAAATCAAAATGTAAAAAAAGAAAGTAAAAAAATGAGAAAAGTGAAAGAGATACAGAAAGAAAAAAGAAGGAATGTCTTTTCTTCTTTTTTCTTTCTGTCTTTTTAATGAAACATTCTATATTTGAGCGAGAAAGAAATGAAAAAATATGTAAAAAAAAAAAAAAAATAAAACATTGAATAGGATCTATTTAGCGAAACAAATCATTTAAAAAGGAAAAAAAGTAGGAGAAAAAAGAAAAGAAAGAAAGAAAGAAAAAT
>JBBBDQ010001892.1:3032500-3147500 GCA_037127315.1 Ascarosepion bandense | reverse complement strand
GGTTGCAGCTCTATCCTTGGATGACTTATTTGACTCCGATATTAGAAATCAATACCCCGATATCATACCGTGTCTGATCAAAATCAGTTTTTCAGCTCTTTTATTTTAGTTTTTGCTTCGGGTTTGGCTCTAAGTAGGTATAATTGTAGTTCTTAGTCTCAGCCATGATACCATTTACTCAGAGGACTTATTTAGCCTTCAAAATTCAGTTTGCGACGAAAAAAACCTTATTTGATATCGATACCATGAAATCAAAATTTGACTTACATCCATTCATTTTTCTTTCAGTCTACGGTTTCGCTTTAACTGGAAACAACTATTGCTTTTTAGTCTTTTGTGCCAACGTCCAAAGAGTCTGAGCTCCAGGACCATGGATTAGTTTTAAAGCTTTCATTACATCTGAGCAATGCCGGGCTATATTGCTAGTATATATATATATATATATATATATATATACTAGGTGCGATTAGTAAATTGTCGCAATTATTCTATTATTTCAAATATTCTTTAGGCTGAGTCTGAGCACCAGGACCATGGATTAGTTTTAAAGCTTTCATTACACCCGAGCAACGCCAGGCTATACTGCTAGTATTCACATAAAGACATCATTTTTTGGTCTCCGGTTATAATACAGTAAATGAGTCTTTCTTTGTATCCACGAGTAGACTGGTTTCGAGCGAGTAGTCTGTTCGTAATGAGGCGTCAGGAGTTCGTTTCTCTTGGTCAATGCGTGTGGCACCCCAGAGCGCCGTGTATCTGGACCGTGGCATTTGTGTGAAGAAGACAAGCAAGATTTTAGAGCTTGCTAGTTTTTAGTGGTCTGGTGCAGTTACATATATGTATCTGGATATCGACTAGAAACGAGAAATCGGAGAGCCGAGTTCGAATTCCAGTCGAATTCGTAGCATTCGCATACGAGTCGTCCTTTAGACGGAAGATTATATATATATATATATATATATATATATATATATATAACTTCAAAAATTGCATGTGTCGTATGATCATTTCTGCGATTTTTCTTTCTTTAAATTTTACCCACATAACTCTTTCTGTTTGTATTCATATATATATATATATATATATATATATATATATATATATATATATGTGTGTGTGTGTGTGTGTGTGTGTGTGTGTGTATGAAATAAAATATATTTTCAATATTCAAGAATGTTGAATGAACATTTCAACAATAAATCCCTAAGAGATTTCACATCTCCTCAGCAACCGTAATATTTTAAATTTAAAAAAATTAGAATAAAAGGGGAATAAAAAATAAAATACGAAAATAAAAAAAAGAAATTAAAAATAAAATAAAATAAAGTTAAAATCTAAAATGAGACATGATTTACTTCCGAAAATTTTTTGTGACGTAAATTTCTCAAATCTTAACCATCATTTTTTTTATTTCACTTTTTTTATTTCACTTGTTTATTTTATTTTTTTATTTCTTCTTTATTTTTATTTTTTATTTTTTATTCCCCTTTTTATTCTAATTTTTTCTATTTTGAAATATTACGGTTGCTGAGATGATGTGAAATCTCTCTTAGGGATTTCATGTTGAAATGCTCATTCAACATTTTTGAATATTGAAAATTTATTTTATTTTATATTAGCTCTCTAATTTTAATTACATTGAGCTCTCCTCCTGTATCAGTTTTTAATATTAAAATTTTAATATTAATTAGGATCAGGTTTTTGGGATTTACATTCCTACTTTTCCGTTTGGATTAAAGTATTTTAATAATATATATATATATATATATATATATATATATGTATATATATATATTGATTGATTGTTTGATTGTTTCGTTTTGCGCCATAATAATATAGGACCAGTGCACATTTGTATTAAAAAGTGTTCAATACAATTATTTTCTAGAACTTTTGAACTTTTTAAATTTTTAAACGAGCTATTACGTGATCCAGGTTTCTACCATGAGTGGTGATTCCAGCCGATTTTCTATATATATATATATATATATATATATATATATATATATATATACATGTGTGTGTGTGTGTGTGTGTGTGTGTGTGTTCAATTCTGGACCCTGATTAAGCACTCTGGAAGAATGGTAAACTTGTAAAAAACAGTAGCTACTCTAGCAACTACGCATCGTTCATTCAGTAATGAATTAGAACACTCTCACTATTGGCGTATGAATACATGGTAAAAAGCAATCGGATGTTTGACCGCACTGATGAGCTGTGATACAGCGAAACAGTTCTGTCTGCGGATGACTATATATATATATATATGGTCAATCAAGGATTTAATTTCTTGATGTTATTGGTCTCAGGGAAGGTGATCTCATGCCTCTTTAGATTATAATTGGAGGGAAAAGAGACAAATTAATACTCGTCTTTATAAGTTGGTAATGTTAGAAGGTGTGTTAATGACCAAAACAAATACGTTTCTGTTCAAAATTGTAGCAAAATAATGTATACAATATATTTACATGGCCTCTGTTGCATCTATTAGGAGTCATTCCGGTAAATAATTTCTCACTTCCCAGGTGAGAAAAGTATATTTATAAGCCGGTAACGTTAGTATGCGTGTGAATGACAAAAGGAAATACGCTTCCGTTCAAAATTGTAGCGAAATAATGTATACAATTTCCAGGTGAGTGTAATCAACATTTCTAAAGCTGATAATTTCTGATCTGGATTGGACGGATCTCCAGTCAATTCAAGGAACATGAAACAGTGTCAGATGAAAAATGAGGCAGAGTCCGTCAGAACATCGACATGGTGCTCAGAAGTTTTGCTTTTCAACAACAATCAAAATGTCTTCCGGTTTAACAATGTCCTGTGCCACTGAATAAAAACACTCCATGCCGACCACGAACATTATCAAAGCAAGCAATGTTCTATTCCCACTGATTTTTAAATAAACACACCCTCTTTACTCAGATTATTGTTCCGAAAGCTTCAAATCTACTCTGTTTAGTATTCGAACCGTAAACAAAGCAATTCCTAAGGAATTAATGGATTTATTTTTATTACCCCAAACGTTATTATTACAGACACTTCTTATTTGAAATAGACGCTCCATTTTCACTGTCATGTTCATTGTAGCCGAGCAGTAAAACACGCTACATCAAACAAAATTTTACTCAACAAAGGAGGATGCAGGTTCAAACCTTGCCAGGAACGTAATTTTTTTACTAATATTTTTTTAATAAGCAGGCTGATAGACGTAGTACTCACTGTTTAAAAAATAAAAATGGGGGGGGTCTTTTTCAAATATTAGTAGATTATCTTTATATATATATATATATATATATATATATATATATATATATATATATTCTAAACATACTGTTAAATATAAGAGACAATGAATGTCTATTATGTTTAATCATGAGCCGTTCTAAACATGGGTACACAGGGAAAAATACTCGTCATAGTAGTCACCATGAAAATACTTGCAGAAAAGACACAGGGTAACCACATTACGTCGGCGAGAAAGCGACTGAAGGAGGGCTGCGAGGTCAGGATCGATTATATTGCAGATCCTACTTTGGATTTTGTCGAGAACCTTGAGATGAATAGCAGGAGCACCTGACCATATATGGCAAAAATATTCAATGCACGGACGAATGGTAGATTTATAAATATGAAAGGTGGATTCTAACGAGAAAAGCTTCCTGACCTGACACAGTGACTCAACCTTTTTAGCAGTAGATGGGGGTCATGGATTCAATGTAGTCAACCCATTTGAGATCATCTGAGAGAGTAAGGACAAGGAGGTGAAGTGATTTGATCTTTAGCATCATCCATTTGGGTGATGGTATAATCAATGTATTGTCGTTCCACACTACTTCAGATGTTAGGAGAAAAGCCTTTATCAATACTGGAAACAGCGATGAGAGTTTTGAGGATTTGAGAAACCTGATTAATTTCCAAAATTCTTTTACTAAAAACATTTTATAAATTTTAACTAAGCAGCAACACTGGCTGCTCGGGCATTGAATGCCAAATATTTCCTCATGAGAAAACAGCTAATATAACTGTTAACATTAGAAATTAGAAGAACAGATACTACACTTAGTGATTACATGCCTGTTAACAGCGAAGGAATATGGTACAATGCCTGTTTAAAGTGTGGAGCAAAAACGCTTTAATATGGGACAAGGTTAACAATTGTCTAATCCCAGCATCCAACGTCGATCTGGTGTCGATATTCCATCAACCCTCCCTGTTCGTTGCAAAGGGAGAGGTGCTGCTGCAGAGCTGAAATCCCCATGATCAGGAATCCCTCGTTTACTTTTTTTTGAGATTATCAATTCACCCCAAACAAGTCGATAACGCCTCTAAAACACAAGTAAGTGGGAGAGAATGAACAAACTTTGGAAGGATCCAGAAAGCAATTCTTAAACAAGAGAAACATTTCTATTCCTCTTCAAAAGACCTGAAAGGAGTGTGAACAGGGAGGTAGGCAAACCTATCTACTCTTGTGAGATACAATGCATTTTAAAAGCAGATAATACTAACGAAGAATATTTTAGTAGAAGCGGATTAACAGCCTGCATCGATCCCGTCCGTGCCCTTTGTATACACCGCCTGTCGCTATTACCGATCAAATGGTCCAGTGAAGTCCTTGGATCTGGTTGACGACGCCGACGGTCAGTGAGAGCACGTGCAAAGTAGTCGTTATCGTTACCCGCTGGTGTCAACTCCACATCGGCGATCGATGCCTGGAGAAGACGACTGAAGTCGATCGTTTAGAGTAAGTAAAAATCGGAACAACGTTTCCGTAGGAGAAATTTCGGAAAGAAAGCGCATTAGCAAACAGAACGAGATAATTCGCAATTCCACCCACCTCTATCCCGGAGCGGGGTGGGTGGCTAGAGAGAGTAATAGATCGTGTGAAAAAGTTTTCAGTGAGTGAGTGTCAAGTAGTCTTCATTGGGTAGCTCACCATGCATGGCCGTTGCTGTTTTGCGCTGAACTTTTCGTCGCAACGTCGCGCAAATGTCGCATGGCTAACGATCCCCTAAAATTTTTTGACTGTGACTGTTTGTGTTTTCGAAAACGTGCTTTTTTTTGGTATTTTTCAAAACATGAGGACAAAATAAAAGCATTGAAAAAATATGATTCTTGAAAATATCCAATGAAGTAGCTGAAAGCGCTTAAGAAATTAAAAACTATGGAACTGTTTTTATGCACCTTATTTCCAGTGAAAGGAAAACATTAAATTAAAAATTAATAAAAAATCTTCCTTGTCAGTATTTTTTAACAACGAAACATCTGTAAAAGAGAGATTGCTATATATATATATATATATATATATATATATATATATATATATACTAGCAGTATAGTCGGCGTTGCTCGGGTGTAATGAAAGCGTTAAAACTAATCCATGGTCCTGGAGCTCAGACTAAAGAATATTTGTGTGAAGTTTGGTGAGAATCGGATAAAAATTGTGGATTTGTATAAAGGACATACAGACAGGTAAGAACTGCAACCTTGAAACTTCTGAATATCGTTTCTTACGTCTTTGCCTATGAGTGTATCAAATTTGATTAAAATCGGACCATTCCTTCTATAACCCGATTTTTTCGATTATCGATTTTCTATATTTATCGGGGGTACCTTGACACAAAATCTAGCAAGAACACTCGCAGACACTTATAGTACAGGTGTAAATTTTCAAGAAAATCGGTTCAGCCGTTTCAGAGTCTATAGGTAACGGATACACACACACACACACACACAGAGACAAAGTTTCATTTTTGAATAAGTTTATATATATATATATATATATATATATATATATATATAGCTTACGGGGTAGTGACTCCGACTGACACCAGATCGGTCGAGTTTCGATCCCGGCCAGAAGTATGTGGATGTGTCTAGCCACACTGATGAGCTGCAAAACAGGCTTGTATGTGGATGACTAATATATTATGGTCTCATTACGATTGAGCTCTGTAGAGAAATGAATTTAAAAAAATTTCCACTTCTGCGATATATGACTTAATTGCTGTGACTGGCCTGTGTCTACACTGCTTATATACAACACGTTAAAATTTTTCATCTCTGATTTTATGCGTTTAGTGGGTAGCGACTTAGACTGACACCAGATCAGTCGAGTTTAGATCCCGGCCAGAAGCAAGTTGATGAGCCTAGCAACAATGATGAGCTGTGATACAGCGAAACAGGCTTCTGTGTGGATGATATATGCCTGACTTTTCAGAAATGAATTGAGTTTTTACTGTGACTGGCGTGTGTCTACACTGCTTATAGACAACACGTTAAAATTTTTCTTCTCTGATTTTATGCGTTTAGGGGGTAGCGACATAGACTGACACCAGTTTCTATCCCGGCCAGAAGCAAGTTGATGAGCCTAGCAACAATGATGAGCTCTGATACAGCGAAACAGACTTGTATGTGGATGACATATATATATATATATATATATATATATATATATATATATATATATGCAGATGACTATATATATGTGTCTGCGGATGACTATATATATAGTAGAAACCTTGTTATTCGGTAAGGTAAATTCCACCGGGGATTAAATCCAATGAGAACTGAATGTTATGATTTAACAGAGTATAATAATATTCATAAATATATATATATATATATATATATATATATATATATATATATACTAACTTCCTTTCTCTTTATACTGTTTGTTCTCCTTCCCTTCCCTTTCTTTTCTTTTTCTTTCTCCTCTTTCCATTTATCAATTGTCTATATTTTTCTTTTTCTTTCTCTCTTTGGTTTTTTTTTGAATAAGCGAGGAATTGTTTTTCTAGATTACCGTTACGAATATCTGTTCTCGATATGGGCACATGAGCGTCTGTATATAATTATTTTCTGGATTATTTTGAATATTAATTGTTGTATCATTTGGGTCTGACGAGCAGCAAGGTTCCGAAATACGTATTTACCCATGAAATTGTAAAATATCTAGAATTTTTTCTAAATTATATTACTCTTTTAAATTAAATAAATAAATTTAACATTGAGTTCTTTTGAGTTCGTCTTTATCGTAATTTACCTGACTTATATACCAAGTATTTTACGTTATATATATATATATATATATATATATATATATATATATATATATAGGCTGTATATAACTTTGAAAAACTTTGAGGGCGATTCCTCATACAAAAAATAAAGAAAAAAATTCATTTAGAGATATGTCTGCAAATCTTTCGTTCTTTGAATTGCTAAGTTAAAAGAAAGATGACGGAAAATGGCACTGATAAGCTGTAATACAGCGAAACAAGCTTGTAAGTAGATGACTAATATATATATATATATATATATATATATAGCTAGATAGATAGATAGATAGATAGATAGATAGATAGATAGATATAGTAGAATTGTTACTTAGTAAGGTAAATTCCACAGAGGATTAATTCCAATGAGAACTCAATGTTATGATGATTTAACAGAGTGTAATAATACTTATATATATATATATATATATATATATATATATATATGGGGGGGCAGCATATAACTTTGAAAAACTTTGAGGGCGACTTCCTCATACAAAACAAAGAAAAAAGTCCCCATAGAGATATTCCAAGGTTGAAAGTACTTGGGTACCTAAAGAAATGAATGAAAATAACATTTGTCAACGTTACAGCATATTTCTGATATATTTTGATTGTAATACGCGAAAGATTATCCGTGAGTATGAACGGATTTTATTAAAAATATGCAAACATATCGTTTGCAATTTGTTTAATCTGTTTAAAAGAAAATTTGCTGCCTACACACACACACACACACACACACACACACACACACACACACACACACACACACACACACACATATATATATATATATATATATATATTGTACAATATACAGTTGATTTGGCTAGATATAGGTGTAAATTCTATGCTCACGGTTTCTTTTTTGGCATTTACAACTTTTGGAACTTGCTTCTGACTTCATGCTTTCTTCAACTTTACTCTTCAAAAATGTAAATTGCAGGACGCACTGCCAACCTACTTCGGGAAGATCTTCTGCCTAGTCAGTCATGGATCGAAAGAGACATGATTGCTCAAGCGTAGAGCACTCACATGATCCACTAGGGCAAAACGATTGAATAGCAGGACACACTGAGTCCTATAGCTTTAATTAGCAACTACAGTCTACCCCAGAAAGAATAGCAGCCTACCGCAAGAATATCTTCTGCCTAGTCAGAAAGAGACCTGATCGTCCAAGCATGTATCACGTCCGAAACATTTTTTCCTCAACTTTATTCTTGTTACTATATCGTTTCGGACTTCCTCAGGCGTATATCGATTTGGGAAAAAAATTTTATTTTAATAGGTTAGTATAAGAAGACAAGACGAAATGTTTTATGTGATGAAAATTTCATCTTTGATCCGGTGCCAAATTCAAGTAGGTACTTCTGTAATTCTTTCCTGATGTGTTCATCTTTTCCCATCATGCCTGGAGTCAAACAATTTCTGATGGCTGGGAGACAGAGAAGGAGACAGAGCGAAAAAAAAACCAGGTAAAGTGAGGGGCATAGGTGGAGAGAGACGAAGAGACAGAATAAAAAAAAAAAAAAAAAGAAAAACAGAGAAAGAAAAAAAGCAAGTCCAAAATTGTAAGTTCTCGTATTTCCAAAAATATATTGTCTTTTCGTTTTGATCTTTCTCAAATATAAATTTTGAATCTGAATTGATATTAATTCTTGCAAGATTTACCTTCCTATCAGACACTATCTTGACTGTGTATTCAATCAATGTCCCGTAGAGTAACAGATTTATGTTAAGTTTTATTGATTGATTTGTTTTTGTTGTAGACCCAGGATAGGTCCGGAAGAAAAACACGAACTCGGGTATTAGAGAAACATATATATTTAACGAGAGAACAAATACAAAGTGGGTTACACGTCAGTCGGACTGCCAAGTATTAGATCGGGGTGACTCAACTCAGCTCAACCCCGAGAGGCGTACTCTCCCGTTATTTATAATAATAGGACGAATTCATTATAACCCCAAAAGGGTAGGTCCCATAACAGTTTTTTTTACGGTTTGTCAACCTTTTGCAGATTATCTTAAAGCCAGAAAATATTTCAGATCGTAAGAATTTTTAAGATAATAATGATTTATATCCACATTATAATTTCTTATAAACAGTTGGCATATCTTCTTCTGTGTGCCCTGTCTGTCCTGGACGTAGGCGATCGTGGCTTTCCACGTCTCCCTATCCCTGGTGGCTCTGAGCACGCCTTCTCCTGTTACACCACCAAACCCCAATCTAGCCCATGAATCTAGAATATAAATGTATAGAAACTAGCATGGCCACAAAATGAGAGATCAATTTATATATTGATAATAATATAGATTTGATCCCCCACTTTATATCCTCATTATAATTGCTTATAAACAGTTGGCATATATCTTCTTGGTGCCCTGTTCCTTCAGGACGTAGGCGATCATGGCTTTCCACATCTCTCTATTCCTGGTGGCTCAGAGCACGCCTTCTCCTGTTACACCATTCAACCCAAGTTCTGTCATCTACTAGCTCAAGCCCATAAATCTAGAATATAAATAAATAGTAATGAGCATGGCCACAAAATGAGGGATCAGTTTATATATTGATTATCACATAGAATTGATCACCCACTTTATATCCACATTATAATTTCTTATAAACAGTTGGCATATCTTCTTCTTCTATGTGCCCTGTCTGTCCAGGACGTAGGCGATCGTGGCTTTCCACGTCTCCCTATCCCTGGTGGCTCTTAGCACACTTTCTCCTGTTACCCCACCAAAACCCCACTCTGCCATCCACGAGCTCAAGCCCATAAATCTAGAATATAAATGTATAGAAACTAGCATGGTCACAAAATGAGGGATCAGTTTATATATTGATTATAATATAGATTTGATCCCCCACCTTATATCCACATTATAATTTCTTATAAACATTTGGCATACATCTACTTCTTCTATGTGTCCTGTCTTTTCAAGAGGTAGGCGATCATGGCTTTCCACGTCTTCCTATCCTTGGTGGATCTTAGCACGCTTTCTCCTGTTACACCACCAAAACCCCGCTCTGCCATCCAGTAGCTTAAGCCCATAAATCTAGAATATAAAAGTATAGAAACTAGCATGGCCACAAAATGAGGGATCAATTTATATATTGATTATGATATAGATTTGATCCCCCACTCTATATCCACATTATAATTTCTTATAAACAGTTGGCATATATCTTCTTCTATGTGCCCTGTCATTTCAGGACGTAGGCGATCATGGCTTTCCACATCTCCCTATCCCTGGTGGCTCTTAGCACGCTTTCTTCTGTTGCACCATGCAACCTCGCTCCATCTTCCATCTAATCAGGTCCTCCAAATATGTTATCCGCTGCTTTCCTATGTCTCCTTTTCCCTCTATCTGGCCTGTTAGTATCAGGTTCTCCAAGAACTCATTGCATGTCCCAGGAACTTAAGCTGTCACTGTCAGATTCTCAGTATTTTTTTTTTTTTTTTTTTTTTTTTTTAATCATCTCACCCCAAGCAAGGCATTCCACTGCCACTATTGCGCATGGGGCTACATAGGGGAAGGTAAAGAGAAGGAGTGGATAGACATTGGGAATGTCAGGAGAAAGGTGATAGATGAGTAAGGATAGCGAGGATGAGTGTCGGGCAGATGGGAAGAGTGCTTGATAGAATGTGAGAAGGTTAGTGAGTTAGGAGGTGTCTATTGACCTTACATTTAAACTCCTGGAGATTGTAGCCGTCGGGGAAGCAATCGTTTGGAAGAGAATTCCACAGTCGGGAAGTGCGAGGAAAGAAACTGTTGGAGTAGAAGTTACGGCTGCATTTTATCGGTTTCACTGTAAAAGGGTGGGATCTAGTTGCTAATCTAGTATCTCGTGCAAATTCGTATTTAGGAGGCACCAGTGATCTAAGTTCATCGGAGCAGAAGCCGTGAAAGTATTTATAGAAGAGACACAGCGAAGCCACGTCTCGCCGGTGGGAGAGAGACTGCAGGCGGTCTGCCAAGTCGGTATTCATTTCCCTATTGTTTCCATCATTTCTAAGACCTCATCATTGCTCACATGCTCGATCCATGATATTATACTTGAAGCAAAAGAAACAATAAAAAGAGTACTGACCTATTATACAATATCAATCCTCCGATATGGCAGTGAATGCTGGACAATCTTGTCACAGATGAAGAAAAGACTAGAAGCAAGAGAAACAATGAAAAGAGTACTGACCTGTTATGCAATATCAATCCTACTATATCGCAGTGAATACTGGACAATATCCTCACATATAAGAAAGAGACGTAAATCAACATAGACGTTGTTCTACAGAAGAATGCTGAGAATACTATATACCGAGCATGTGGGCAACGACGAAGTTCTAGAGACAATGGATGTGGGTTGATTTTGTTTAATGGCATATTAACATCTATGGGTTATTCAATGCCGAAATCTAAATATTTTTAATATAATTTTATGGCTTCAACTAAATATATTTTGAGCGGAATTGTTTTGAATTTGAGCTTAAGTTTTGTTTACCGGCAGATCGACCTCTGTGGGTTATTTAATGCCAAAAAAGTGGGTTTTAAGGTATTTTTAAAAATGTTTGCTTATAGTGAGGAGGTTGATTTAGTCAGATTCTAATTAATCTTTTGTTTTTATTCTTTTTTATTTTTGAAAACTGAAAATGTCTTAGTCTTGTATTGAAAAATATTTTGCTGAAAATAACAATTTTTTTCTTTTAAAATATGTTATGATTTGATAATAAATTTTTTCTATAGAAGTGTATTTCATAGTGTTTTGACTCGAGTTAGGGGGTTAACTATTTGCCCATAGCTGCTCCCTAACAGGTGCTACCACTCTGGGTCAGGGTAGATCTGGAAACAGCATCAATTTAGAAGTGGTTCTATGCTCCTCACAACTTCCCAATCAGATACCTTGCTGCCGGATGCAGTTTATCGTCATACCCAGGACTGAGCGGAATTGTATACCTTCAGCTACAGATAAAATATACTGTTGGTCATTTGGCTTTTTATATGTATTGTTGGTAATTTTAATAGAAATAATGTTTGTTGGTAGCTTTATTATAAATTTGTATCGTTGGAAATTTTTTCAATTCAAAATAAATTGCTGTTTTTTACACTTATTTTAATTTTATTTTTGATTTTGTTTGGCGGTTCACTATTTGCCTATAGCTGGGACCCTTATAGTTACTACCGCCGCTGCTCAGGTTGGACCTGGGAACAACAACGTTTAAGAGGGCGTTCCACATCCTCAAACCTATCAGTCTTTAGATTAGATGTCATGCTGTCAGATACAGTTTATCGTCATTACCAGGACTAAGAGACAATGGAAACAAGACGAACAATTATGCTTAACACCAAGAAGTGACAGTTGAAATTTCTGGGATAAATTACAATGAAAGAGGGCTTGGAAAATTTGATACTCACAGAACTAATCGGAGGCAAGTGGGTACAGGAGAAAACGAAACATAATCCTACCTGGAAAGCTTGAGTGAAACAATGGCGGTGAAAACTTTGGGAAAAAGACAAAATTTATTCTGAGCTGCAAAGGAGAAGAGTTTGAGAAGAGCCATGATCGGAAATATCTTGAAGAGAGGTGGCACAAAGAAGAAGAAGAAGAAGAAGAAGAAGAAGAAGAAGAAGAAGAAGAAGAAGAAGTATCATCTATTTAGGCGAGGCCGGCTCTACCAGGATGCTGAAATGTGAGATGGACACCGTTTTGACTTCCGCAAGAAAGAGAAAGGGAAGATACGTATTATATAATTTATAGTAATTTGAGGGGGGGGGGGTCAGTTTATTACTTCTTAACTATAGAAAACCGATCTCCTACTTTATGACCAGTGTTACCTGACTCCTGATTTAGAGCTATGTGTTGGCGTGGCGAATGAAGAAGAAGAAGAAGAAGAAGAAGAAGAAGAAGACGAAGAAGAAGAAGAAGAAGAAGAAGAAGAAGAAGACGAAGAAGAAGAAGAAGAAGAAGAAGAAGAAGAAGAAGAACAAGAACAAGAACAAGAAGAAGAAGAACAAGAACAAGAAGAACAAGAACAAGAAGAAGAAAAAGAAGAAGAAGAAGAAGAAGAAGAAGAAGAAGAAGAAGAAGAAGAAGAAGAAGAATGAGACATTCGGTGTGTTTATGGGTGTTACGAGGATGCATTTATATATAAAAATAATAATAATAATAATAATGTCTAAAAAGTTGTAGCAAGGGATTCTGTTGAGTCCTACTTGTTATTCGAAAAAAAGTTTTAATTCATGAGATTCAAGAAAATTCCAGTAAAATCGAGAGAATTCGAAAGGTTCTAGAAATATGCAAATTAGGTGCTAGGCCCTATAAAAATAGGTTCTGGGCAGTGAGGAAGCAGTTGTTACCAAGGTTTGCTGACGTTATCAACTCCGGCTTTGATTCAAGCATTTATATCTAGCCGAGAGAATATAACAGACAAGTGCCGACCAACTAAAACCTGAAAGAGAACCTCATCGAACTATATGGGTAAGTACATATCTTTGACTCTTTCATTGACCAAGCTAATAATTATTCTTTACTAGCAGTATAGCCCGGCGTTGCTCGGGTGTAATGAAAGCTTTAAAACTAACCCATGCTCCTGGAACTCAGACTCTTTGGACGTTGGCAGTAAAGACTAAAAAGCAATAGTTGTTTCCAGTTAAAGCGAAAACGTAGACTGAAAGAAAAATGAATGGATGTAAGCCACATTTTGATTTCCTGGTATCAATATCAAATAGGTTTTATTCGTCGTAAACTGAATTTTGAAGGCTAAATAAGTCCTCTGAGTAAATGGTATCATGGCTGAGACTAACAACTACAATTATACCTACTTAGAGTCAAACCCGAAGCAAAAACTAAAATAAAAGGGCTGAAAAAATGCGGACAGATAAACAGACACGCACATAAACATCTTGCCTTATATATATATATATATATATATATATATATATTATCGATTTTCTGCACTATTGTAAGAAGTGCAACCTTGCAACATCTGAATATCGTTTTTTATGTCTTTGTCTATGAGTGTATCAAATTTGATTAAAATCGGAATAACCTGATTTTTTCGATTATCGATTTTCGATATTTATCGGGGGTACCTTGACACAAAACCTAGCTAAGAACACTCGCAGACGCTTATAGTACAAGTGTGTAAATTTTGGTTCAGCCGTTTCGGAGTCTATAGGTAACGGACACACACACACACACACACACACACACAGAGACACACATACACAAAGTTCCATTTATAAATAAGTTTAAATATACTCATTTAAGGATTTCCAAAGAATATGGCACTTAACTTCCTCACCAATTTCACTGGGTAAAGATACTGACCTTCCCATTCTCTCCTCGTAACAATTGCCAGTGGCAAACTCTATGTTTCTTGCTTTAAATGCAACAAACATTGTATATTTGTGACTATTTTATTTGGTGTGTTTTGGAAATTAAATATTTGTCTGTGATTTATCTCTGAGTTTTTGTCAGTCATTTTTTTTTTGTCATTTTTATTTCTCTCTTTTGTTACATTTTATACGTAACAATGGGGCTATACAGTTTTAAATTATTTTCCTTTCTTTAAAAATTATGTAAAAAAGAAATACGCAAGTTATACGCTTGTGTTAAAACTGATACTCTGAGTTTACCTGACCAGTAAGAAAGAACAGTTTCAAAAATAACTTCAATGTCAATAATCGATAGTTTTGCCTCAGAGGTACCGCCTATCGAATTAGCAATGACGAGAGAGAGAGAGAGAGAGAGAGAGAGAGAGAAGGAAAAGTGTAACTAAAAGACTAGAGCTGGTTTTTCAATTACAGACATTTGGGTCCCCTGCTGGACAAAGACACTTCATGATCCCTTCTATAAGTAACGTGGCTGCGTTGTTCAATGTAATATCTTATTGCCAAACCTCTCTATCTTTATTTCAGCTTCTTTTTCTTACTCCACCCACTCTCTCTATCGATGGGATATTTTAGTGTTTGAGTAGACGCCTTGTTTTTCAAATAGTGGGGATTGAGTATACCAGCTTGTGCAATAGAGAGTCTTGTCAAACTGGGTGTTTTTTTTTAAACACCTGTAAAGGGCTGAGCATAAACGTCAAGAAAACTGAATGTATGGTCATCAGGAAAAGGAGGAGACCTATATGCCAACTCCAAGTCAGAGAATCTAAAATAAAACAAGTAAAAAAATTCAAATACCTCGGAAGTGTTTTGACAGAGGATGGAAAATGCGAATTCATTGGACGCAGGATTTCAAAGGGTGCATCAGCCAAAGATCCGAGGAATGCATGTATATAGAAAAACAAACGGGGGACTTTCTGAACATTTGTTGTGAGTTACCGTGCTATGATACAACGAGGGCTTTTTAGGAGATTTGTTTATATGAACATATTTCCTTGTTTTGGTATGAGGAACACGTCCTCAAAGTTTTTCAGTCAGTGCCATAAGTGATACACGCTTTGGGTGATCATGTCTCTTTAGAGACATGACTGACACAGTAGGTTACCGTTACTTTCTGCAGTAGATTGGTTGCCAGCCAAGGCTATATAACTCAATCTGTCCTGTTATTCAACACATAATCAGACAGACTAAGACTTTTCCCAAGGATATTTGTGCGTAAGTGAATGCAAGGAATTCAACTGGAATTCGAACTCGGCACCCCGATTTTCCGTTCCGAGTCGACATCCACTGCACCACAACGCACATCAGCGTACTTTTACTCGACCCTACAAATATACAGCGCATGAAACCCCGAGTCGTACCACTGACTTACTATATATATATTATATATTAATAAATATGCATATTTATTAATATATAATTAATAATTCTGTTATGCTACAATGAGTACTGTTTTATCAGCATCTGAAAAAATTTCAGATAGCTGTGAAGTGTTTTGACAGAGGATGGAAAATGCGACGTGGGGATCCAAAGACGCATTAGCATGGCCAAAGACGCATTTCAGAAGCTAACCAGAGTACTGAAAGACAGGAAAATCTCATTAGAAACAACAAAAAGAGTAGTGAATTGCTACGTGATATCTGTCCTTCTGTATGAAAGTGAATGCTGGACGATCTCATCAAAGATGAAGGACAGGCTTGAGGCAGCAGAGATGTGGTTTTACAGAAGGATGCTGAGGATGCCATGGACTGAGCACGTGTGCAACGATGAAGTGTTGGAAAGGATGCAAACAAGAAGAAAACTGACGCTAAATATCAGGAAGAGACAAATGAGGTTCCTGAGACATGTAATGAGGAAGGAGGGCCTGGAGAACTTGATACTCACAGGTCGGATATATGACAGGAGACACAGGGGAATGCAGCGCGAGACGTACTTGTTATCATTTATCCATCACACCGATTTTCTTGAAAATTTACACAGTTGTACTATAAGCGTCTGCGAGTGTTCTTAGCTAGGTTTTGTGTCGAGGTACCCCCCCATAATTATCGAAAATCGATAACCGAAAAAATCGGGTTATAGAAGGAGTGGTCCGATTTTAATCAAATTTGATACACTCATAGACAAAGACATAAGAAACGATATTCAGAAGTTGCAGTTCTTACATTTGTTCAGAAAATCGATAATAAAACAACTATTGCTTTTTAGTCTTTCGTGCCAAAGTCCAAAGAGTCTGAGCTCCAGGACCATGGATTACTTTTAAAGCTTTCATTACCCCCGTGCATCGCCGGGCTAAACTGATAGTACACACACACACACACACACACACACACATATATATATATATATATATATATATATATAAATTTATTTTATAAATCTACCATCCGCCCGTGCATTGAATACTGCTGCCATATCTGGTCGGGTTGCTTCTGCTGTTCTCCTCGGGCTTCTCGATGAGGTTCAGAGGAGGGTCTGTAATGTGATAGATACCGACTTGGCAAACCGCCTGCAGTCTCTCTTCCACCGGCGCGACGTAGCTTCCCTGTGTCTCTTCTATAAATACTTTCACGGCTTCTGCTCCGATGAACTTAGATCACTGGTGCCCCCTAAATACGAATTTGAACGAGATACTAGATTAGCAACTAGATCCCACCCTTTTACAGTGAAACCGATAAAATGCAGCCGTCACTTCTACTCCAACAGTTTCTTTCCTCGCACTTCCCGACTGTGGAATTCTCTTCCACACGATTGCTTCCCCGACGGCTACAATCTCCAGGAGTTTAAATGTAAGGTCAATAGACACCTCCTAACACACTAACCTGCTCCCATTCTATCAAACACTCTTCCCATCTGCCCAAGCCTCATCCTCGCTATTCTTACTCATCTGTCACCTTCCTCCTGACATTCCCTATGACTAACCACTCCTCTTTACCTTCCCCTATGTAGCCCCATGCGCAATAGTGGCAGTAGAATGCCTTGCTTGGGGTGAGATGATTAAATATATATGAAGTAAAGCTAGAGAGCCAGACAATCTACCTAGGTTTCACCTAAACGGATCGTCAGGGAAAACTGGCTCATTATTTCGCTTTACCTAAGTATTGAGCGCTTTCTTGTTAGTTGATTGCTTGTGTCGTTTTTTTTTGGGGGGGGGGGCTACTTGCTGAGCTCTTTTGACTGATTTTCATGAACTTAGCTCTTTCTTTTTTAAAACCATTTTTCCCTTCGTAGATACGTTGAAGGTTTTTCGACACGAGCATAGTTATTATCTATTATATATATATATATATATATATATATATATAGACAAATAAATACGCAGAGGTTAATTCAATAAATAGAGAGGGTAATTCAATCTTTATGAAGCTTAAATATAAACCAATGTCTTTTAATTTTTAACCGTTTTCCATGTGTTCCTTATTTCGGTCATTCTCTGGGATTCTTATCCATATTGGATCAAATTCACGCTCTCATATATATATATATATATATATATATATATATATATATGCAAGTTGTGTTAAACGTTAGACAAGATAGTCTTATATATTTTCTTTTGAATGTTTTTTTATTTTCTGATTAGGTCTTTTATTTCTGAATTATATTTGTATAAAAATTGTCCAAAGGTTGTCCTAGTACTTACGAACGCCATCGTTCATCATCAGGGATTATATTACAGTTTAAAAATAAAATATTGCCTTGTAGCAGGAAAAATGTTACAACATTTTAAAAGAAAATAAATAAACGTTATGAAGAATTTTTAAATTCAAAGGCAGTAATAATGTAAACAACAAGCACACGTGAAGATATGTGCTCACGTAGATGAGTGGATTATATGGAATACTTGGTTGTTAACGATTTTTAATACCGTAAAAATACATTACTTGTGTTTAGAGGGTTTATTTGAAATATAATTAAGGTAAAAAATTATTTGCCTCTCAGTAATTTGATTATTTATATAATTGGGTTCCTTTGAAGTTCAAATTCTCTAACGTATATTTACGGCATTAAAAATCACGTTATGAACGCGCAATTTTTTAAATTACAAGGAACTATGGCGTTTTCATCCATGGTTTTATGAACCTAAGAGGTATTTTTTGGTATGGTTACACTTAGTCATAATTTCCATTCTTTCGTTCAATAATTCATTTTTGTTTGGGAATAGCATAATCTCTAACTTTTCTTCCTGGCACAGTCTACATATTTTGCCACCGTTGTGAGGCTTGGCTGTTTTTATTATACTCCACGTTATGTCTGGGTTTTTTCCATTTTTTTATTTTAATTTCCTCGCGTAGCTAGCCAATTTTGTACAGTTTTTTTTAATTTTCCATTTTGAATGTAGACTTGTGATTGAACCACCTGGTCTTAAAGGTGTCTTTGTTTGAACCCATATATATTTTATTTTGGCCATTTGGGTAATTTACCTTTGCCTTGTAAATGAATTCTTTTGTGTTGCAAAGTCCTTGAAGTGGCCATTTATTTTTGTCCCTGCAGTTGCATTCTTTATTAGTGGTTTTGTTTTGTACACTGATATCTAAGTTTCTGGCTTTTTGTTATTTTATGAAACTATCTAAATTACTAGTGCAACTATAACTTAGCCTGATTGTGTTTCTGTTGAAAATTTTGTTTAGTTTTGGAAAGTTTCTATCTATTCTTCTTCTTCTATGTGCCCTGTCCCTTCAGGACGTAGGCGATCATGGATCTCCACGTCTCCCTATCCCTTGTGGCTCTTAGTATGTTTGCTCCTGTTGCTCCTGGCAACCCCCGTTCCGTCATCCACCTGATCAGACTCTGCAGATATGTTATCCGCTGCCTTCCTCTGTCTCTCCTTCCTTCTATCTGACCAGTCAGTATCAGGTTCTCCAGGCTCTCCTTCCTCATTGCATATCCCAGGAACTTCAGTTGTCTCTTCCTGATGCTCAGCATCAATTTCCTTTTTGTTGCCATTCTTTCTAACACTTCGTCGTTGCTTGTATGCTCAGTCCACGATATCCGTAGCATCCTTCTGTAGAACCACATTTCGGCCGCTTCCAGTTTTTTCCTCATTTTCGATGATATTGTCCAGCATTCACAGCCGTACTGAAGAACTGACATCACGTAGCAGTCTAGCACTCTTTTCTTCGTTTCTATTGAGATCTTCCTGTGTGTTAGTATTTTGCTCATCTTCTGGAACGCGTCCTTTGCCATGCCAATTCGCCTTCGGATCTCCGTGTCGCACTTTCCATCTCCTGTTAGAACACTTCCTAGGTACTTAAATTCTTGGACTTGTTTGATTCTGTTATCCCCCACCTGTATTTGGCATTTTGGGTTGTATCTTTTGCTGATGACCATGCACTCAGTTTTCTTAAAGTTTTTGGTCTTTACATCCATATTAAATGGTGGGTTGAACCAGATAACGTTTCGTTTTCTATTATCGTTTTTAGTTTGACTGTTTGGTTGAGAATTATATTGTAAAATGTTTGTATAGCCAGATTTTCATAGTGCATCTTTATAGATATTTTTCTTTTCATCAAATATTGTTTTGCTTGGCAAATTATTTGATAGTCGGTGTTCTATTCCTTTGTGACTGTGTCTAATTATATTATTGGGATCGTTGGATTTGTATTTATGCACTTTAACTGAATGTTTGTTTTCATGTATGGCGAGACATTGTCAGTTTGTAAATTAAATTCCACATCTAAATCTTGTACCACTTTTCTGTTTGTTTATACTATTATATAAATATCTAGTTTTTTGAATAGTTTGAATAGCTCTTTCCTTATTTTATCATTTTCTTTTCATTGACTGGTGCTACATATATATCTATGTATATATATATATATATATAGTCATCCACAGACAGATCTGTTTCGCTGTATCACAGCTCATCAGTACGGTTGAACTCCGATTGCTTTTAACCCAGGATTTAACCTGGGCTATACATCGTTTAAAAGAAGTTTATTTCTATTAATGTGGGCTATGGGCGCTCTGTAGAAGAAGGTAGACTTTTTAGCGTGTATATTATCATTACACACACCCAACAGCCAGAGAGTTCTAATTCATTACTGAATGAGCGATGGGAACAAGCCAGAGTAGCTACTGTTTTTCAAAGTCTACCATTCTTCCAGGGTGCTCAACCAGGGTGTGAGAGCGTATATATATATATATATATACTATTGTACTCATCTTTGTTGCTATTTGTACTACGTTTAATAATTGATCAGTCTATTTCTAAATTTCTGAGATGAGGTAATATTTACAGTATTTACATTATTCGGACTATTGTCCTCATCTTTGTTGCCATTTCAGAAATATAGACAAATAGAATGATCTATTATTAAACGACATAAAAATGGCAACAAAGATGAGGACAATAGTCCGCATAATGTAAATACTTTAAATATTACTTCATCTCAGAAATATAGAGAAATAGAATGATCTCTTATTAAACGTCGTACAAATGGCAACAAAGATGAGGACAATAGTCCGAATAATGTAAATACTGTAAATACTCCCTCATCTCAGAAATATAGACAAATAGAATGATCTCTTATTATACGTCGTACAAATGGCAACAAAGATGAGGACAATAGTCCGAATAATGTAAATACTGTAAATACTACCTCATCTCAGATATATAGACAAATAGAATGATCTATTATTAAAAGTCGTACAAATGGCAACAAAGTTTAGGACAATAGTCCGGATAATGTAAATACTGCAAATACTACCTCATCTATATATTAATTAAACTATTACAAGAACGCGCGTAGGTATTCCCCAGCGATGGTCGAAAGTACCTTCCTTTGACCCCCAACGAGTGTTGCAAAGTTTTGATAACAGCATATGAAACAATCATTAATCGATATTTCATCTATGAATGAACTGAATGTTTAAGTTTGAATTTGAAAATCGAACCGAAAAAATACAGCCCCTTTAACCTTTTTCCACAATACGGGCAGTTTTTAAAATTTTAATTGACATTTGGAATCGCTAATAATGGCAAAACCTCGGCGGTAATTACTTGAGCCCTGGTCTGTCCGAATAAATGATCGTGGGGCGAAAGTGATATTGAGATGTGTATTTGCCGACTAGAATAAATTTAGCTTTGACTAAAAACTCAATAATTGTCAGAATCAAAGTTGTTTCCAAGAAGTCATAACTATTTATAATGACTTAGGTTCAACTAGTAAGAATAGCCAGAGCAGAACGTCTTTGTTGTGGCAAAGTACAACCGGTTCTTATAAAACTAGAAACTCATTAGTTTTGTCTATATATCTGAGATGAGTTAGTATTTACAGTATTCACATTATTCGGACAATTGTCCTCATCTTTGTTGCCATTTGTACGACGTTTAATAATAGATCATTCTATTTGTCTATATTTCTGAGATGAGGGAGTATTTACAGTATTCATATTATTCGGACTATTGTCCTCATCTTTGTTGCCATTTGTACGACGTTTAATAATAGATCATTCTATTTGTCTATATTTCTGAGATGAGGGAGTATTTACAGTATTCACATTATTCGGACTATTGTCCTCATCTTTGTTGCCATTTGTACGACGCTTAATGAGAGATCATTCTATTTCTCTATATTTCTGAGATGAAGTAATATTTAAAGTATTTACATTATGCGGACTATTGTCCTCATCTTTGTTGCCATTTGTACGACGTTTAATAATAGATCATTCTATTTGTCTATATTTCTGAGATGAGGTAGTATTTACAGTATTTACTTTATTCGGACTGTTGTCCTCATCTTTGTCGTCATTTGTACGACATTTAATTATAGATCATTCTATTTGTCTACATTTCTAAGATGAGGTAGTATTTACAGTATTTAAATTATTCGGACTATTGTCCTCATCTTTGTTGCCCTTTGTTCGACGTTTAATAATAGATGATTCTATTAGTCTATATTTCTGAGATTTACATTATTCGGACTATTGTCCTCATCTTTATTGCCATTTGTACGACATTTAATAATAGATTATTCTATTTGTCTATATTTCTGAGATGAGGCAGTATTTACGGTATTTACATTATTCGGACTATTGTCCTCGTCTTTGTTGCCATTTCTACGACGTTTAATAATAGATTATTCTATTTGTCTATATTTCTGAGATGAGGCAGTATTTGTATTTACATTATTCGGACTGTGTCCTCATCTTTGTTGCCATTTGTACGACGTTTAATAATAGATTATTCTATTTGTCTATATTTCTGAGATGAGGCAGTATTTGTTACATTATTCGGACTATTGTCCTCATCTTTGTTGCCATTTGTACGACGTTTAATAATAGATTATTCTATTTGTCTATATTTCTGAGATGAGGCAGTATTTACAGTATTTACATTATTCGGACTATTGTCCTCCTCTTTGTTGCCATTTGTACGACGTTTAATAATAGATTATTATATTTGTCTATATTTCCTGAGGATGAGGTAGTATTTCACAGTATTTACATTATTCGGACTATTGTCCTCATCTTTGTTGCCATTTGTACGACGTTTAATAATAGATTATTCTATTTGTCTATATTTCTGAGATGAGGCAGTATTTACGGTATTTACATTATTCGGACTATTGTCCTCATCTTTGTTGCCATTTGTACGACGTTTAATAATAGATTATTCTATTTGTCTATATTTCTGAGATGAGGCAGTATTTACAGTATTTACATTATTCGGACTATTGTCGCATCTTTATTTACTTGTTTGTACGACGTTTAATAATAGATTATTCTATTTGTCTATATTTCTGAATGAGGCGGTATTTACAGTATTTACATTATTCGGACTATTGTCCTCATCTTTGTTGCCATTTGTACGACGTTTAATGACGATTATTCTATTTGTCTATATTTCTGAGATGAGGCAGTATTTGGTATTTACATTATTCGGACTATTGTCCTCATCTTTGTTGCCATTTATTTTTGACGTTTAATATGTCGTTATTCTATTTGTCTATATTTCTGAGATAGAACTGGTATTTACAGTATTTACATTATTCGGACTATTGTCCTCATCTTTGTTGCAATTTGCTGACGTTTAATAATAGATTATTATATTTGTCTATATTTCTGAGATGAGGTAGTATTTACGGTATTTACATTATTCGGACTATTGTCCTCATCTTTGTTGCCATTTGTACGACGTTTAATAATAGATTATTCTATTTGTCTATTTCTGAGATGAGGCAGTATTTACAGTATTTACATTATTCGGACTATTCTCCTCATCTTTGTTGCCATTTGTACGACGTTTAATAATAGATTATTCTATTTGTCTATATTTCTGAGATGAGGCAGTATTTACAGTATTTACATTATTCGGACTATTGTCCTCATCTTTGTTGCCATTTGTACGACGTTTAATAATAGATTATTCTATTTGTCTATATTTCTGAGATGAGGCAGTATTTACAGTATTTACATTATTCGGACTATTGTCCTCATCTTTGTTGCCATTTGTACGACGTTTAATAATAGATTATTCTATTTGTCTATATTTCTGAGATGAGGCAGTATTTACAGTATTTACATTATTCGGACTATTGTCCTTCATCTTTGTTGCCATTTGTACGACGTTTAATAATAGATTATTCTATTTGTCTATATTTCTGAGATGAGGCAGTATTTACAGTATTTACATTATTCGGACTATTGTCCTCATCTTTGTTGCCATTTGTACGACGTTTAATAATAGATTATTATATTTGTCTATATTTCTGAGATGAGGTAGTATTTACAGTATTTACATTATTCGGACTATTGTCCTCATCTTTGTTGCCATTTGTACGACGTTTAATAATAGATTATTCTATTTGTCTATATTTCTGAGATGAGGCAGTATTTACAGTATTTACATTATTCGGACTATTGTCCTCATCTTTGTTGCCATTTGTACGACGTTTAATAATAGATTATTCTATTTGTCTATATTTCTGAGATGAGGCATTATTTACAGTATTTACATTATTCGGACTATTGTCCTCATCTTTATTGTCATTTGTACGACGTTTAATAATAGATCATTCTATTTGTCTATATTTCTGAGATGAGGTAGTATTTACAGTATTTACATTATTCGGACTATTGTCCTCATCTTTATTGCCATTTGTACGACGTTTAATAATAGATCATTCTATTTGTCTATATTTCTGAGATGAGGTAGTATTTACAGTATTTACATTATTAGGACTATTGTCCTCATCTTTATTGCCATTTGTACGACGTTTAATAATAGATCATTCTATTTGTCTATATTTCCGAGATGAGGTAGTATTTACAGTATTTACATTATTCGGACTATTGTCCTCATCTTTGTTGCCATTTGTACGACGTTTAATAATAGATCATTCTATTTGTCTATATTTCTGAGATGAGGCAGTATTTACAGTATTTACATTATTCGGACTATTGTCCTCATCTTTATTGCCATTTGTACGACGTTTAATAATAGATCATTCTATTTGTCTATATTTCCGAGATGAGGTAGTACTTACACTATTTACATTATTCGGACTATTGTCCTCATCTTTGTTGCCATTTGTACGACGTTTAATAATAGATCATTCTATTTGTCTATATTTCCGAGATGAGGTAGTACTTACACTATTTACATTATTCGGACTATTGTCCTCATCTTTGTTGCCATTTGTACGACGTTTAATAATAGATCATTCTATTTGTCTATATTTCCGAGATGAGGTAGTACTTACACTATTTACATTATTCGGACTATTGTCCTCATCTTTGTTGCCATTTGTACGACGTTTAATAATAGATCATTCTATTTGTCTATATTTCCGAGATGAGGTAGTACTTACACTTTTTACATTATTCGGACTATTATCTCATCTTTGTTGCCATTTGTACGACGTTTAATAATAGATTATTCTATTTGTCTATATTTGAGATGAGGCAGTATTTACAGTATTTACATTATTCGGACTATTGTCCTCATCTTTGTTGCCATTTGTACGACGTTTAATAATAGATTATTCTATTTGTCTATATTTCTGAGATGAGGCAGTATTTACAGTATTTACATTATTCGGACTATTGTCCTCATCTTTGTTGCCATTTGTACGACGTTTAATAATAGATTGCCTTATTTGTCTATATTTCTGAGATGAGGCAGTATTTACAGTATTTACATTATTCGGACTATTGTCCTCATCTTTGTTGCCATTTGTACGACGTTTAATAATAGATTATTCTATTTGTCTATATTTCTGAGATGAGGCAGTATTTACAGTATTTACATTATTTGACTTATTGTCTCATCTTTGTTGCCATTTGTACGACGTTTAATAATAGATTATTCTATTTGTCTATATTTCTGAGATGAGGCAGTATTTACAGTATTTACATTATTCGGACTATTGTCCCCATCTTTATTGCCATTTGTACGACGTTTAATAATAGATCATTCTATTTGTCTATATTTCTGAGATGAGGTAGTATTTACAGTATTTACATTATTCGGACTATTGTCCTCATCTTTATTGCCATTTGTACGACGTTTAATAATAGATCATTCTATTTGTCTATATTTCTGAGATGAGGTAGTATTTACAGTATTTACATTATTAGGACTATTGTCCTCATCTTTATTGCCATTTGTACGACGTTTAATAATAGATCATTCTATTTGTCTATATTTCTGAGATGAGGCAGTATTTACAGTATTTACATTATTCGGACTATTGTCCTCATCTTTGTTGCCATTTGTACGACGTTTAATAATAGATTATTCTATTTGTCTATATTTCTGAGATGAGGCAGTATTTACAGTATTTACATTTATCTTCGGACTATTGTCCTCATCTTTGTTGCCATTTGTACGACGTTTAATAATAGATTATTCTATTTGTCTATATTTCTGAGATGAGGCAGTATTTACAGTATTTACATTATTCGACTATTGTCCTCATCTTGTTGCCATTTGTACGACGTTTAATAATAGATTATTCTATTTGTCTATATTTCTGAGATGAGGCAGTATTTACAGTATTTACATTATTCGGACTATTGTCCTCATCTTTGTTGCCATTTGTACGACGTGTAATAATAGATTATTCTATTTGTCTATATTTCTGAGATGAGGCAGTATTTACAGTATTTACATTATTCGGACTATTGTCCTCATCTTTGTTGCCATTTGTACGACGTTTAATAATAGATTATTCTATTTGTCTATATTTCTGAGATGAGGCAGTATTTACAGTATTTACATTATTCGGACTATTTTCCTCATCTTTGTTGCCATTTGTACGACGTTTAATAATAGATTATTCTATTTGTCTATATTTCCGAGATGAGGTAGTACTTACACTATTTACATTATTCGGACTATTGTCCTCATCTTTGTTGCCATTTGTACGACGTTTAATAATAGATCATTCTATTTGTCTATATTTCCGAGATGAGGTAGTACTTACACTATTTACATTATTCGGACTATTGTCCTCATCTTTGTTGCCATTTCCAGTCAGACGTTTAATAATAGATCATTCTATTTGTCTATATTTCTGAGATGAGGTAGTACTTACACTATTTACATTATTCGGACTATTGTCCTCATCTTTGTTGCCATTTGTACGACGTTTAATAATAGATCATTCTATTTGTCTATATTTCCTTGGAGATGAGGTAGTACTTACACTATTTACATTATTCGGACTATTGTCCACATCTTTGTTGCCATTTGTACGACGTTTAATAATAGATCATTCTATTTGTCTATATTTCGAGGTGAGGTAGTACTTACACTATTTACATTATTCGGACTATTGTCCTCATCTTTGTTGCCATTTGTACGACGTTTAATAATAGATCATTCTATTTGTCTATATTTCTGAGATGAGGAGTAGTACTTACACTATTTACATTATTCGGACTATTGTCCTCATCTTTGTTGCCATTTGTACGACGTTTAATAATAGATCATTCTATTTGTCTATATTTCAGATGGTTAGTACTTACACTATTTACATTATTCGGACTATTGTCCTCATCTTTGTTGCCATTTGTACGACGTTTAATAATAGATCATTCTATTTGTCTATATTTCCGAGATGAGGTAGTACTTACACTATTTACATTATTCGGACTATTGTCCTCATCTTTGTTGCCATTTACGACGTTTAATAATAGATCATTCTATTTGTCTATATTTCCGAGATGAGGTAGTACTTACACTATTTACATTATTCGGACTATTGTCACTCATCTTTGTTGCCATTTGTACGACGTTTAATAATAGATCATTCTATTTGTCTATATTTCTGAGATGAGGTAGTACTTACTATTTACATTATTCGGACTATTGTCCTCATCTTTGTTGCCATTTGTACGACGTTTAATAATAGATCATTCTATTTGTCTATATTTCCGAGATGAGGTAGTACTTACACTATTTACATTATTCGGACTATTGTCCTCATCTTTGTTGCCATTTGTACGACGTTTAATAATAGATCATTCTATTTGTCTATATTTCCGAGATGAGGTAGTACTTACACTATTTACATTATTCGGACTATTGTCCTCATCTTTGTTGCCATTTGTACGACGTTTAATAATAGATCATTCTATGTATTCTATATTTCCGAGATGAGGTAGTACTTACACTATTTACATTATTCGGACTATTGTCCTCATCTTTGTTGCCATTTGTACGACGTTTAATAATAGATCATTCTATTTGTCTATATTTCCGAGATGAGGTAGTACTTACACTATTTACATTATTCGACTATTGTCCTCATCTTTGTTGCCATTTGTAATGACGTTTAATAATAGATCATTCTATTTGTCTATATTTCGAGACAGGTAGTATTTACAGTATTTAATAGGCCTTATTGTCCTCATCTTTGTTGCCATTTGTACGACGTTTAATAATAGATCATTCTATTTGTCTATATTTCCGAGATGAGGTAGTACTTACACTATTTACATTATCTGACTATTGTCCTCATCTTTGTTGCCATTTGTACGACGTTTAATAATAGATCATTCTATTTGGTTCATTTCCGAGATGAGGTAGTATTTACAGTATTTACATTATTAGGACTATTGTCCTCATCTTTGTTGCCATTTGTACGACGTTTAATAATAGATCATTCTATTTGTCTATATTTCGAGATGAGGTACTTACATCATTTACATTATTCGCATCATTGTCCTATCTTTGTTGCCATTTGTACGACGTTTAATAATAGATCATTCTATTTGTCTATATTTCTGAGGAGTAGTACTTACACTATTTACATTATTCGGACTATTGTCCTCATCTTTGTTGCCATTTGAAATATTGCCTAATAATAGATCATTCTATTTGTCTATATTTCGAGATGTGTAGTATTTACAGTATTTACATTATTAGGACTATTGTCCTCATCTTTGTTGCCATTTGTAATGACGTTTAATAATAGATCATCTTCTATTTGTCTATATTTCCGAGATGAGGTAGTACTTACACTATTTGTTGACTATTGTCCTCATCTTTGTTGCCATTTGTACGACGTTTAATAATAGATCATTCTATTTGTCTATATTTCTGAGACAGAGGTAGTACTTACACTATTTACATTATTCGGACTATTGTCCTCATCTTTGTTGCCATTTGTACGACGTTTAATAATAGATCATTCTATTTGTCTATATTTCCGTTGAGATGAGGTAGTATTTACAGTATTTACATTATTAGGACTATTGTCCTCATCTTTGTTGCCATTTGTACGACGTTTAATAATAGATCATTCTATTTGTCTATATTTCCGAGATGAGGTAGTACTTACACTATTTACATTATTCGGATCATTGTCCTCATCTTTGTTGCTGATATTTGTACGACGTTTAATAATACATCATTCTATTTGTCTATATATTTCCGAGATGAGGTAGTACTTTACACTATTTACATTATTCGGACTATTGTCCTCATCTTTGTTGCCATTTGTACGACGTTTAATAATAGATCATTCTATTTGTCTATATTTCTGCTGAGATGAGGTACTTACACTATTTACATTATTCGGTTCATTGTCCTCATCTTTGTTGCCATTTGTACGACGTTTAATAATAGATCATTCTATTTGTCTATACTTCGAGATGAGGTAGTACTTACACTATTTACATTATTCGGACTATTGTCCTCATCTTTGTTGCCATTTGTACGACGTTTAATAATAGATCATTCTATTTGTCTATATATTTCCGAGATGGTGGTACTACACTATTTACATTATTCGGACTATTGTCCTCATCTTTGTTGCCATTTGGCAGGCCGACGTTTAATAATAGATCATTCTATTTGGTTCATATTTCCGAGATGAGGTAGTACTTACACTATTTACATTATTCGGACTATTGTCCTCATCTTTTGTTGCCATTTGTACGACGTTTAATAATAGATCATTCATTTGTCTATATTTCCGAGATGAGGTAGTACTTACACTATTTACATTATTCGACTATTGTCCTCATCTTTGTTGTTACTTGTACGACGTTTAATAATAGACTGTTTCCTATTTGTCTATATTTCCGAGATGAGGTAGTACTTACACTATTTACATTATTCGGACTATTGTCCTCATCTTTGTTGCCATTTGTACGACGTTTAATAATAGATCATTCTATTTGTCTATATTTCCGAGATGAGGTAGTACTTACACTATTTACATTATTCGGACTATTGTCCTCATCTAAGGCTATTTCACGACGTTTAATAATAGATCATTCTATTTGTCTATATTTCCTGAGATGAGGTAGTACTTACACTATTTACATTATTCCGACTATTGTCCTCATCTTTGTTGCCATTTGTACGACGTTTAATAATAGACCACCATTTGTCTATATTTCCGAGATGAGGTGGCACTACACTATTTACATTATTCGGACTATTGTCCTCATCTTTGTTGCCATTTGTACGACGTTTAATAATAGATCATTCTATTTGTCTATATATATTTCCGAGATGAGGTAGTACTTACACTATTTACATTATTCGACTATTGGCCCTATCTTTGTTGCCATTTTGTACGACGTTTAATAATAGATCATTCTATTTGTCTACATATTTCCGAGATATTTATGCATACTTACACTATTTACATTATTCGGACTATTGTCCTCATCTTTGTTGCCATTTGTACGACGTTTAATAGATCATTCTATTTGTCTATATTTCCCGAGATGAGTAGTACTTTACACTATTTACATTATTCGGACTATTGTCCTCATCTTTGTTGCCATTTGTACGACGTTTAATAATAGATCATTCTATTTGCCTATTTCCGAGATGAGGTAGTACTTACACTATTTACATTATTCGGACTATTGTCCTCATCTTTGTTGCCATTTGTACGACGTTTAATAATAGATCATTCTATTTGTCTATATTTCATATTATGTAGTACTTACACTATTTACTATTCGACTATTGTCCTCATCTTTGTTGCCACTTGTACGACGTTTAATAATAGATCATTCTATTTGTCTATATTTTGAGATGAGGTAGTACTTACACTATTTACATTATTCGACTATTGTCCTCATCTTTGTTGCCATTTGTACGACGTTTAATAATAGATCATTCTATTTGTCTATATTTCCGAGATGAGGTAGTACTTACACTATTTACATTATCTGGACTATTGTCCTCATCTTTGTTGCCATTTGTACGACGTTTAATAATAGATCATTCTATTTGTCTATATTTCCGAGATGAGGTAGTACTTACACTATTTACATTATTCGGACTATTGTCCTCATCTTTGTTGCCATTTGTACGACGTTTAATAATAGATCATTCTATTTGTCTATATTTCCGAGATGAGGTAGTACTTACACTATTTACATTTTTTGTTCGGACTATTGTCCTCATCTTTGTTGCCATTTGTACGACGTTTAATAATAGATCATTCTATTTGTCTATATTTCCGAGATGAGGTAGTACTTACACTATTTACATTATTCGGACTATTGGCCTCATCTTTGTTGCCATTTATACGACGTTTAATAATAGATCATTCTATTTGTCTATATTTCCGAGATGAGGTAGTACTTACACTATTTACATTATTCGGACTATTGTCCTCATCTTTGTTGCCATTTGTACGACGTTTAATAATAGATCATTCTATTTGTCTATATTCTTTGGATGAGGTAGTACTTACACTATTTACATTATTCGGACTATTGTCCTCATCTTTGTTGCCATTTGTACGACGTTTAATAATAGATCATTCTATTTGTCTATATTTCCGAGATGAGGTGGTACTTACACTATTTACATTATTCGGACTATTGTCCTCATCTTTGTTGCCATTTGTACGACGTTTAATAATAGATCATTCTATTTGTCTATATTTCCGAGATGAGGTAGTACTTACACTATTTACATTATTCGGACTATTGTCCTCATCTTTGTTGCCATTTGTACGACGTTTAATAATAGATCATTCTATTTGTCTATATTTCTGAGATGAGGTAGTACTTACACTATTTACATTATTCGGACTATTGTCCTCATCTTTGTTGCCATTTGTACGACGTTTAATAATAGATCATTCTATTTGTCTATATTTCCGAGATGAGGTAGTACTTACACTATTTACATTATTCGGACTATTGTCCACATCTTTGTTGCCATTTGTACGACGTTTAATAATAGATCATTCTATTTGTCTATATTTCCGAGATGAGGTAGTACTTACATTATTTACATTATTCGGACTATTGTCCTCATCTTTGTTGCCATTTGTACGACGTTTAATAATAGATCATTCTATTTGTCTATATTTCCGAGATGAGGTAGTACTTACACTATTTACATTATTCGGACTATTGTCCTCATCTTTGTTGCCATTTGTACGACGTTTAATAATAGATCATTCTATTTGTCTATATTTCCGAGATGAGGTAGTACTTACACTATTTACATTATTCGGACTATTGGCCTCATCTTTGTTGCCATTTATACGACGTTTAATAATAGATCATTCTATTTGTCTATATTTCCGAGATGAGGTAGTACTTACACTATTTACATTATTCGGACTATTGTCCTCATCTTTGTTGCCATTTGTACGACGTTTAATAATAGATCATTCTATTTGTCTATATTTCCGAGATGAGGTAGTACTTACACTATTTACATTATTCGGACTATTGTCCTCATCTTTGTTGCCATTTGTACGACGTTTAATAATAGATCATTCTATTTGTCTATATTTCCGAGATGAGAAAATTACACTATTTACATTATTCGGACTATTGTCCTCATCTTTGTTGCCATTTGTACGACGTTTAATAATAGATCATTCTATTTGTCTATATTTCCGAGATGAGGTAGTACTTACACTATTTACATTATTCGGACTATTGGCCTCATCTTTGTTGCCATTTATACGACGTTTAATAATAGATCATTCTATTTGTCTATATTTCCGAGATGAGGTAGTACTTACACTATTTACATTATTCGGACTATTGTCCTCATCTTTGTTGCCATTTATACGACGTTTAATAATAGATCATTCTATTTGTCTATATTTCCGAGATGAGGTAAGTACTTAATTTACTTACATTATTCGGACTATTGTCCTCATCTTTGTTGCCATTTATACGACGTTTAATAATAGATCATTCTATTTGTCTATATTTCCGAGATGAGGTAGTACTTACACTATTTACATTATTCGGACTATTGTCCTCATCTTTGTTGCCATTTATACGACGTTTAATAATAGATCATTCTATTTGTCTATATTTCCGAGATGAGGTAGTACTTACACTATTTACATTATTCGGACTATTGTCCTCATCTTTGTTGCCATTTATACGACGTTTAATAATAGATCATTCTATTTGTCTATATTTCCGAGATGAGGTAGTACTTACACTATTTACATTATTCGGACTATTGTCCTCATCTTTGTTGCCATTTATACGACGTTTAATAATAGATCATTCTATTTGTCTATATTTCCGAGATGAGGTAGTACTTACACTATTTACATTATTCGGACTATTGTCCTCATCTTTGTTGCCATTTATACGACGTTTAATAATAGATCATTCTATTTGTCTATATTTCCGAGATGAGGTAGTACTTACACTATTTACATTATTCGACTATTGTCCTCATCTTTGTTGCCATTTATACGACGTTTAATAATAGATCATTCTATTTGTCTATATTTCCGAGATGAGGTAGTACTTACACTATTTACATTATTCGGACTATTGTCCTCATCTTTGTTGCCATTTGTACGACGTTTAATAATAGATCATTCTATTTGTCTATATTTCCGAGATGAGGTATTCGGACTATTGTCCTCATCTTTCCTTTTTTTTATAAACCTAATTTCCAGTAACCTTTTTTTATCAGAGTTCATAATGCAAGTTTTGATATTTGGTTTCCTCTAATATATTTGATATTATTGGTTTTCTCTATCAAATTTTTACCAGAGCTCATATTGCAAGAACGATGAGGACAATTATCCGAATAATGTAATTACTGTCATTAGATTTCTTTCTTAATTTCTTTGCAAGTGATGCCCATACAAAGGTGAAAAGTGAGCAACAAATCTAAGGACAGACAAACCTGTGGCCTGAACAGTCATAAAGCATTAGCAAAAAAAAATATCATGACTCCTAAGGTAATCCATGAGGACACGGTACAGACATCTGATGACGATTCTCCTTGCTGTGCAACCATGAAGATGTGGTCTGCGGAATTCAAAAGGGCAGGAAAAACTCAGAAGATAGCCCTCGGTCAGGTTGTCAAAACCTGAACTGATGAGCAAGTTGATGCAATTCACCGTATGATTTTGGATGACAGACGTCTTACTGCCCAGCAGATGGCTAAGTCCATAGGGGTTAGTTCTGGTTCGGTTCATACTTTTTTAACTGAAATCTTGTAGATGAATAAACTGTCTACAAGATGGATCCCAAAAATGCTGATATAACTTAAAAGAGTTGACCTTTCCAGAACATATTTGACTAGCTTGTAGTCTGACATCGAGAATTCCCACCTCACATTAGTAACTCAGGAAGAAACCTGAATTGACCACTTTGAACCTGAATGAAAGATTCAAAGCAAACAGTAAAAATACTCTAGTTCTCCGTCCCCGAAGAAGTTCAAGCGGGCAGCTTCTCTTGGCAACGGGGTGGTTTCTGTTTCTTGAGATTCTGAGGCTATAATCGCGATAGGCTAAATAGAAAAAAAATACTATTAATAGACATGATTTTGGTTGTTTTTTTTTATGGCATATCAACCTCGGTGTGTCATTTATTGCCAACTAAATTTTATTTGTTTATTTATTGCTGGTGAGAGGTGTACGACAAATCAAAATATAAACAAAACAGAGGCCTGAGTAGTCATAAATTATCTGCAAAAGAAAGGTATGACTCCCAAGGAAGTTCATGAGGAGTTTCTGAGGAGTTTCCTTACTATTCAACCGTGAAGATGTGTTCTGCGAAATTCATGCGGGGCAGAGACGGCATAGATGATGGCCCTCGGTCAGCTCGTCCTAAATCTTAACCACCGACGAACAAGTTGATACCATTCACTGTATGATTTTGGATGACAGACGTCGTACAGCCCAGCAGATAGCTAAGTTGATAGAAATTAGTTCTGGTTCGGTCTATACTGTTTTAAATGAGATCTTGGTGATAGGCAAACTGTCTGCAAGATGGGTTCCAACATTGTTGCCACCAGAGCAGAAGCTGAAAATGGCTGACATTTCCAAGTCACCTCCAGGCTGACACCAACGCAGATTAGTAACTCAAAATGAAACATGAGTTCCCCACTTTGAACCCGATTCAAAAATTCAAATCACGGGTCGACACAAACCTTGTGAATGAAACTGGATAGACGGCTCCCTTTGAGGAGCCGTCGATGGTTGTACTAGCTCGAAGTAACAAGTCATCGTGGCCGAGGGTTTGAATGTGCTGGCTTTGTTCAGACTGTTGATCACGCGAGATAACGCTCACTCACCCGGAAACTGCAACTAAGCCTCGCTCAGCATAGTTACAGAATAAACCACAAGTCAGCTCAGCGGGGCTTGAACAAACACATATTCAGCCACCTTAATATACAGACATACTCTGATGCTAGTGACTAGCCCATCTTCTTTTATGTAACTTGTCCCTTCAGGAGGTAGCCGATCATGGTCTTCCAAGTCTCCCTATCCCTGGTGGCTTTCCTGTAACGTCTCTCAGCCCCCGTTCCGTCATTCACCTGCTCAGTCCTTTTAAATATGTTATCCGCTGCTTTCTTCTGTCTCTTTTCCCTCTATCTGGCCTGTTAGTATCAGGTTCTCCAAGCCCTCCTTCCTCATTGCATGTCCCAGGAACTTCAGCTGTCTCTTCCTGATGCTCAATATTAATTTCCTTTTCGTTTCCATCATTTTCAAAACTTCGTCATTGCTCACATGCTCGGTCCACGATACCCGCAGCATCTTTCTGCAGAACCATATTTCAGCTGCTTCAAGTTTTCCCTTCATCTTTGTTGATATTGTCCAACACTCGCTGCCATATTGAAGAACTGACATCACATAGCAATCCAGTACTCTCTTCTTTGTTTCTAGTGAAAGTTTCCTGTGTCTTAATACTTTACTCAGCTTCTGGAACGCGTTTTTCGCCATGCCAATTCGCCTTAGGATCTCTGTGTCGCACTTTCCGTCTTCAGTTAAAACACTTTACAGATATTTGAATTTTTGTACCTGCTTGATTTTAACACCTCCCACCTGTATTTGGCACTGCTCTTTTTGCTCATGACCATGCATTCGGTTTTCTTGCAGTTTATTTGTAGTCCTTTTTTATCGCTCTCTTCAGCTATTTTCTGTAGGAGGTCCAGCAGTTTCTTTTCCGTGTCTGCAATCAACACTGTTTCGTCTGCGTATCTTATGTTGTTCAGATTGTGACCTCCGGTGACAAATCGTGGCATAACATCTAAGGTCAACAAAATATTCTCACTGTATAAGTTAAATAAATCTGGTGAACATACACATCCCTGATACTATTTAATAAATGTTTCGTTGATCAAAAATGATTCGCTAATTATGTCCAGTTTTTATTATGACTTCTTCATACATGTATAAGGTTGTTACAAAAATAAGGGCCGCACGAAGTGTTGTATATTGAAAAGCCATTTTAACATAGTATTCACGGTATGTCTGAAGTGAATTTTGGTTAAACATAATAATCAAAGTGTGCTTTTTAATAATTTTCAGCTATATCTTCAGACAGAAATATTCTTGAAACACAGAAGCCTCTAATTATGAAAATGACAAAAAACATGATCTTTGTATGCTTTTCTTGCATGAATTGAAACTCAAGTACAGAGCTCCCCCAAACTTCTGCCGATATCAACACAACATGGGGAGATGGGTTTACAAGTGATAGGATAGAAGGAAGATGGTTCCAGAAATTCTGTACTGCTGATGAGAGCCTTGAAAATGAAGAATGTAGAGAACGGTCATGCAGCCTTGATAACGAAACAATGCAGGCATTTGCAGAGCAAGGCCCAAGTCAAAGTGTCAGAGAAATGTCTCAGATGTTTGGTGTAACAGTCTTACACCATTTGCAAAAGTACTGGCAAGATGAAAGACCTCGGTAAATTGGTTCCTCATAATCTCAATGAAAATCAAAATCTTAGGCGTTTTGAAGTGTGTTCGGTGCTTTTTCTGCATAACACCAATGATCACTTTCGTGAACGAATAGTCACATGAGATGAAAAGTGGATCCTTTATGATAATAGTAACCGTGATGTTTCCCAAAGCAAAAGATTATGGTGGTTATCAGGTGGTCTTCAATTATGTTATCCTTTACAGCTTTCTGAAAGCCAGTCAGAGCATTAATGCAGAGCTTCACTGTATATTACTGTCTTATTAAGTAGTAATTAGAGGGGGATCAGTTTATCAATTCATAACAATAGAAAACTGATCCCCATTTTATGCCCAGTAGAAGCTTTAATCATGTTTCTAACTATTATATTCAGTCAGTCAGTTAAGTGCCATACATGATACACGCTTGGGCGATCATGTCTCGAAAGAGACATGACTGACTGGGCAGAAGATTATCCCGCAATAAGTTGTCATTGCTTTCTGCGGTAGATTGGTTGCCAGCCAAGGCCATAGAACCCAATCTGCCCTATTATTTGACTCTTAGCTAGAGGGAGAAGATATGTATTATATTATTAAGTACTAATAAGAGGGGTATCAGTTTATTACGTCATAACAACAGAAAACCGATCCCCCACTTTATGCCAAGTAAAAGCCTTAATCATGTTTCTAACTATTCAGTCAGTCAGTTAAGTGCCGTCCGTGGTACACGCTTGGGCGATCATGTCTCGAAAGGGACATCACTGACTGGGCAGAAGATTATTCCGCAGTAGGTTGTCATGGCTTACTGCTTTCGACTGGTCACTGAACAAAGCTATAGAACCCAATCTGTCCTGTTATTTGACTCATAGCTAGAGGGAGGAAGGAATATTCTAATAATTAAAAGCCGACACATATATAAGATAGCAAGTCTAATTGCCAGCCAAGGCTATAGAACTCAATCTGTCCTATTATTTAACTCGTAACTGGTGGGAAGTGACGGATTAAACCTTTTCTAAGTGTATTTGTGCATAAATGAATGAAAGGAATTCAACTTGAATTCGAACTCGGCTCCCTGCTTTGTCATTCCAAGTCGATATCTACTGCACCACAACGCACATCCGATAAAGGATCCTAGGAATACATCGACCGGGAATCGAACCCGAGCCGCCCGCGTGGCAGGCGAGCATTCTACTTTTTGTTTATAATCATATCGTCCCAAGGAAGACATTTTACTGCCACTGTTTTGCAGGGGGTTACTTAGGAGTAAGAGAAGGATGAATGTGGCCATAAAGTGAGGGACCAGTTTATGTATTAATTGTAATGTAGAATTGATCCCCCACTTTATATCCACATTAAATTAGTATGGAAATCTTTGCTTTATTTTATAATCATATAGCCCCAAGCAAGGCATTTTACTGCCACTGTTTTGCAGGTGGTTACATAGGAGGAAAGTTATGAGAAAGAGTGACAGGTTATAGGGGGTGTCAGGAAGTGGGTAAGAGAAGGATGAGAATACTGATGAGAGTAGAGTAGACGGAGAAAGGAGCATGAGAGAGAGGATGCAGTTTAGAGAGATACAAGATAACTATTGACTTTACATTTAAATTCTTGGAGGTTGGAGCTGTCAGGGAAGCAAGAGAATTCCACCTGCGGGAAGTGCAAGAAAAGAAGCTGCTGGAGTAGAATTTGTGTTTTGCCAAAAATATTATCAATAAAGGGTTAAATGTGAACTTATTTTCACAAAAAGATATATATTCCTAGAAGCTATCTGTAGCACATATATTGCCTTTATCGTAGCAACGTCTCGATGAATGACACATTTTGCTGGCAATAGATTTAAATTCGAAAGTAAGCGACAGAAAGTTCGGTTTCATGACAAAAACAAGCGGTGCACGTATACACGTATATATATATATATATATATATATATATATATATATATATATGTGTGTGTGTGTGTGTGTGTGTGTGTTGTTAGCTCTCTATCGATACACGGCATAATTACACGACACAAGATCATTTGAGAACAAGGTAGAACATTCTTCTATTAAAAAAAAAATAACTTAGCGAGAGGTTGACAAACACGACTAGACATAGGAATCTCGTTCAATTTCAAAAAACATTTTGATGAACTTGAAAAACGTTTTCAGCCTTTCAAATGTTAGAAATGAACTTAGACGAAAATCAAATTTTTTCTGAATTTCATGATGACACACACACACACACACACATACACACACACACACACACATATATATATATATATATATATATATAACGTAGAATACTTGGTATATTAGTCAGGTAAATTCCGATAGAAACGAACTCAGAAGAACTCAATGTTAAATTCATTTATTTAATTTAACAGAGAAATATAATTTAGAAAAATTTTAGATATTCTACAATTCCATGGGTAATACGTATTTCACAGCAAAAAGTGCTCGTCAGAAGCCAAAAGATACAACAGTTAAAATTCTAAATATTATTAATTGCTGTATCTATTAGGTTGAAATATGCTATTATTATTATTATGTCATTTTTCATCATATTTCGATTTCTGCTATGGTCGCACTACCAACCAAATCTGCGGGAAGACCTAAGGCAGGTCGTGGCGTGTTGTTATGGCTCCATTTCATGTTTTTTTCTATCTACCCTATCATCCCTAGGGTTACTAAGTTCTCCTGAGTATGTGGGAGTTGTACTTAATAAGACAATTTTTTGAATATCTCTTAAACTGGGGTTTCCAGGGATTCTTTCAATGAGTTGTTTTGTTCCATTTTTTATCATTCTAAGTGCACCTACTATCACTGGCACAACTCTTGTTTTCAATTTCCACTTTTTTTCTATTTCAATTTCTAGGTCTTTATATTTTGACAATTTTTCAAATTCCTTGGTTGCTATGTTACAATCGCTGGACAAGCCATATCAATTAATAGACAAGTTTTTTTCTTTCTGGTTTTTAACAATAATGTCCGGCCTATTTGCTTCAATTTTTCTGTCTGTATAGATGGTGTAATCCCATAGAATGGTGACATCTTCTATTTCTGTAACCGGTGTTGGGTGATATTATTATTACAATAATAATAACAACTATATATATATATATATATATATATATATATATATATATATATATATATGATTATTATGGACTCTCCCGTCGATTTCGACGTATATTCGTCTAACTCAGTTAGACTACCACACAAAGAATTGTTTTAAAGTGGTGAAGGCTTGTGTAGCATTATCCACACTTTTGGGAACTGCTGATAACAAACAATCGGTGCAGACGTCTGCCACAGATCGCATGAACAACAGACCTCAGTTATTTAACCCATAAGTGGAGGGAAGGGACGGATTAATACCTTTCCCAAGGGTACCAGTGCGCAAGTGAATACAAAGTGTTCGACTGGAATTAGAACTCGGCTCACCGATTTCCTCCTCCGAGCCGACATCCACTGCACCACAACGCACATGAAGCAATAACGCTTACAGCACCTGGTATTCCCAAGCGGTCACCCATCTAAGGACTGACCAGGCTCAACGTTGCTTAACTCATTGATCGAGCGAGAAACGCTGTATTCAATGTGATATGACCGTATATATATATGTTTCATTGAATAATATAGACAAGTTCTGTCTATTTATTTTGTGTAAGATCCGTTCGTATGATCTGATTAGCTTGATAGTTTTGCCATGGAAAGCGGACAAGAAATAGCAATAATTGTTGATTTTTTATCAGGTCTGAGCTTTCGGCTTATATAACCCATTATCAAAGGATGAACATTTACTGTTCAGTGAACATAGAACATTTAAATTATTATTAACAGAGTGGAGTTATACAGAGAAAATTAGACAGGTCCATTTTTTGTGTCGCACATAGCTGTAGGCCGAGACGGAATGGTGCTAGTGGGTTTTTTGTTCAATTGAGTGTATAGTGGCATGAGGGGATTGGTCTGGGAACTGCTGCTACTATGGTGTAGGGGGTAAGTATAATAACTATGACCTCTCCCGTCGATTATAGGCATTGAAGTATGTTAGTGGAGGTGTCGAAAGTTATTTTATTTAGGTTAGGTTTAAACTGTTTGATGTAGATAGCTTCTAGAATTTTAAGTTTTCGTTTATTATTTTCTTGTCTAAGTATATGCGTATTTTCAACAAGTGTTTTCCTAAGAAGTGTGTGTTGATAGCCGTGGTGTTTTAAATGTCGGAATATGTTAGAATTTTCATTTAAGTGCAATGTAAGTCTCCGCGAAAGCGAGTTAGTAGTATGTCCAATGTAGGTATTATTTAGTTTGTTGTCTATATTATTCAATGAAACCTGTATTCATGAAAAAATGCTGCCAAAATACACACAATATATATATATATATATATATATATATATATATATATATTCGAGAATGTATCTCTAACAAACTAAATAATACCTACAGATGTTTATCGAAAACAATATTCAACAAAAAATGAACTTCGTGAAGCCATCTTCAGAAGCTGAAGCAACATCCCCCACACCTTAATGGAAACGCTTATTTCTAGCATGCCCGACAGAATGTTTGAAGTCATCAAAAGCAGTGGAGGTAGAACTCATTATTAAATTTGGTTGTTGAATGTTTTCATACACTTTTCATACACTTTTTGTACAATTTCGTAGAATTTTTGTCTCTGGTCTTATAATTTTGATCATGTGTAAATCGCCTCATTTTATAAAAATGTAAATTTCTAAATAAAATTTTTGGAATGTAGCTTTTTGTTTTCATAACTTTTTAGATTGTAGTATTGGTAATCTTAAGTGGGAGGAGTTTAAAATCTATCCGTAAAAGAAAAATTTCTTTTTAAAGATTTTTAAGTGGTCTTATATTCTTGATCGGGAGTGTGTGTGTATATATATATATATATATATATATATATATATATATATATATATATATATGTATATAATTACATATATATATATATATATATATATAATTACGTATCTATAAACACTGTTGGCAACTATAAAAAACGCTCACAAATCATTCAAAAAGATGAAATGAATAACTTGATGTGTAGAGCAATATCACGAGATTTTAATTTATAGGAAGAAAACAGGGTTCATTTACCGATCTAGATGTTCTAGCCCGTTTGAGGGTTTTCCATTTAACTTTAGGTGTTTTATTTTCGATTTTTAATTTTTTAAACTTCCAAAGATATTTAGAAAAATCAAAATTAAAACATCTAGATTTAAATGAAAAATCTCTCTTTCTCTCCTGTTTTCCTCTTTTTGTTCAATGTCTCTTTTACAATCCCCAATCCTGATTTTTCATTTTCTTTACCCCTTTAAGCAAAAATTTACCAATATAAGGAAGCGAACTTTTCATCTCCCTTCAAAAAATAGTGTTTACTACCTGATGAGACATTGTCCTTTCAATGTCGAAAAAAATGTACACTTTAATTTTTTACATGTTCTAAACTATAATTTCTAATATATATATATATATATATATATATATATATATATATATATATATATATATATATACATATATGTGTGTGTAAAAATATAGTCAGTTACGATCTGAGATTAAGGACAGGATGGTTAATAAAAAGAAGACAAGAGGAAAACTGTATTTAAAAATGTTATCTTTTTACTATTTGGCTCTGTTGAGTGAGGTTTGAAACCGGTTGGCCAGTCACAATTTCTGAATTTTACTTAAAAAAATACCATCATTATGAGTGGTAACAAAAAATATTTTTGTCTATTTATAGAGATAATTAAGTATAAGGCCAGAAATAAATGGAATTTAATAATTACAGGCATTGTGGAAGAAAACAAGATAAATAATAAAAATAAAAAACGAAAGAAAAATGACCAACCGGTTTCAATCCCAATCTCTTCAAGGTCATCTGGGAAATTTATTTCATTTTTAAAATTTTTTCTCATTTTCTCTACCCCTTTACTTTGTACAGAAAAATTTACCAATATAAGGAAGCGAACTTTCCATCTCCTTTCAAAAAATAGTGTTTACTATCTGATGAGACATTGTCCTTTCAATGTCGAAAAAAATGTACACTTTAATTTTTTACATGTTCTAAACTATAATTTCTAATATATATATATATATATATATATATATATATATATATATATATATACATATGAAATGATTTGTTTGATCATTATTTTTGATCGATATTCGTATTTAAGTAGATATTCTGTTTTTAATTAAACAGTATTATATATTTATTTCTACCGGCCTGATTATATATGATACATTTTTATGACGAAAATGTGTCATTCAGCAGGATTCGAACCTGCAACCCCTATCCGCATAGGGGAAGCTACCATTTAATCTGGCAATGTCTTAGACCTCTCGACAACGAATGACCTCCAGTCTAAACGAGGTTTTAATCAAGCCTATATAACACAGTTTTCGATTTATCGCAATCACCATATCTGCTCTGAAATGTATCGTAATGTCAACAAATGTAAACATGTTACGATGAATCGAAAATTATATACAATATATATATACTAGCAGTATATCCTGGCGTTTGCTCGGGTGTAATGAAAGCTTTAACCTAAACCATGGTCCTAGAGCTTAGACACTTTGGACGTTGGCACGAAAACTAAAAATCAATAGTTGTTTCCAGTTAAAGCGAAACCGTAGACTGAAAGAAAAGTGAATGGATGTAAGTCAAATTTTGATTTCCTGGTATCGATATGAAATTTTCTGCACTATTTTAAGAACTGCAACCTTGAAACTTCTGAATATTGTTTCTTATGTCTTTGTCTATGAATGTATCAAGTTTGATTAAAATCGGACCACTCCTTTTATAACCCGATTTTTTCGATTATCGATTTTCGATATTTATCGGGGGTACCTCGACACAAAACGTAGATAAGAACACTCGCAGAAGCTTATAGTACAACTGTGTAAATTTTGAAGAAAATCGGTTCAGCCGTTTCGGAGTCTATAGGGAACGGACAGACACACACAAACACACACACAGACACACACACACACACACACACACACAGACAGACAAAGTTCCATTTATAAATAAGTTTATATATATATATATATATATATATATATATATATATATATATATATCCTGGACAGATTCGTATAGATATAAATATATTACAATATATTATTTCTGACGTTATTATTGGTGGTTATTCATATTTGATTCAAATTTAAACATTAAACTGCGTGTATTATGTCAATCGCCTATGGACTTCCAAGAACATTTTTCAGTGGGAAGTGTGATTTGCTTAAAATGGAAAATTGAGCCTTGCTGAACTTTGATGCTCTCTGTAGCCAAATGGTAAAGCACGCCTTTTCAAACGTTAGTTTTTCTTACAAAGAGAAGATGTTGAATGAATCCTTGCACGAGAGCACAGTTACTTTGTGAACATTGCTCAAATACGGCGTCTATTTCAAATAATGTTTGTAGTAATACAAATGGGCGTCTATTTGATGGGCGTGTATTAGATGCCGCGTCTATTTCAAATAATGTTTGTATTAATACAATTGTCGGATTAAATAAAAATCTCTCAATGCTTTTGCAATTTCTTTGTTAACTCTTCGGATAAAAACTGCGCAGATAATAAAAACTGGATTTTCAAGACGAATAATGGTGTTATTCATAGAATATAACACAGGCATATCATTAATATATATATATATATATATATATATATAAGAAAAAATTAAGGGAGACACGTTATTTCATGGTAAATCGGGGGTTTAGGTTCATTTCAAGGCGAAACCATCATCAGCTTCCGTTTTTTATTGTACAAATTTTACACGAAGGACATGGCACAGAGAAAAAGGGTGTTGAGCAAATACATTGCGGAACAAGGTTTATGAGAGATCACAAAAAAGAAAAATTTATTAAAAGCTTCATAGCCCAGGAAATTATAGAGAGCCATGATCGTCAATGTCCCGAAGGGACACGACACAGAGAAGAAGGATATTGAGTAAATGGATGGCGGAACAAAGTTTAGGATAGATCACAAAAAGCAAAATTTATTAAAAGCTTCAAAGTCCTGGAAATTTTGGATCTCCAGGAGTTTAAATGTAAGGTCAATAGACACCCCCTAACAAACTAACTTCCATTCTTTCAAACACTCTTCCCACCCACCCAACTATCTATCACCCCACCCCTTCTGACATTTCCTATATCTAACCACTCTTTCTATTTACCTCCCCCTATGTAGCCCCAAGCGCAATAGTGGCAGTGGAATACCTTGCTTGTGGTGAAATGATTAAAAAAAAAAAAAAGAAAAAAGATCCATGATCGCCAATCCTCTGACGGAACACGTCACAAAGAAGAATGTTGAGTAAATACATTGGGGAAAAGGTTTTGGGAGAGATCACAAAATAGTAAAATTTATTAAAAGCTTTAAATTCCAGGAAATTGTGGAGAGCCATGATCGTCAATGTCCTGAAGGGACACGACAAAGAGAAGAACGATATTGAGTAAATGGATGGCGGAACAAAGTTTAGGATAGATCACAAAAAAGAAACATTTATTAAAAGCTTCAAAGTCCTGGAAATTGTGGAGAGCCATGATCGCCAATCCTCTGACGGAACACGTTACATAGAAGAAGGATGTTGAGTAAATACATTGCGGGACAAGGTTTGGGAGAGATCATAAAAAAGTAAAATTTATCAAAAGCTTCAAAGTCCAGGAAATTGTGGAGAGCCATGATCGCCAATCCTCTGACGGAACACGTCACATAGAAGAAGGATGTTGAGTAAATACATTGCGGGACAAGGTTTGGGAGAGATCATAAAAAAGTAAAATTTATCAAAAGCTTCAAAGTCCAGGAAATTGTGGAGAGCCACGATCCCTAAAGTGCATGACATACAGAGGAATAATATATTAAAATCAACCGATATAATATTTTAATCAGCATAACTCGTGGAGGAAGCCTTAACCTTTCAGATGACCGTCCGTCTGTCTGTTACTCTGACTGCTTGTCAGACCAACGCTATGAGTGCAATGCACTGGGTTTATTAGCAGTGCCAATATAACTATTGCTCACGTAGAGGCGGATAGACGGAAATGGTTTCAGCCAATGTCGCTAGTTCTTTCTAATGTCGGCACTGGGAGCTTCTCGAATCGAGCATTTTTTATTTTATTTTCATATTCTCCTGTCAAAACTGAGGCTGCAAGTTTTACAAGTAGAATACTGTGCGTTGTCACCAGATTAAAATACAAACAACTCATACGACTTCTATTTTACCAAGAGGGAGTGTTCATGTCGACGGCGTAGTTTCGTTGGATCGACGTTTTTATTAAAGTGGTGTGAGCTGAGGCGGACGTTTTCATGGGAATTTACTCGAAATTGCCAAGTCTGGCACAGGGCTACATCAGTTAAACTCCCATCGAGAATCGAACAAAATAAATAATAGTTGGCTATTGACTTGTTATACGTTACACAATACCGTGTTAACTAACACTTACACTATTTAAATTTTTTTTTTAATAATTCCAATTGTATTTTTAATAGCTGCAATGTTACTAGTACGCAGGGATGTACAAGGATTAAAAATGAGAGAAGGGGGCTGAGTATAGGGGGTGATTAAGGAAAGGTCAAAAGATGAACGGAGTTTAAGAAGATAAAAGATTGCGATTATTTTTTTAACCATTTCACCCCAAGCAAAGCATTTCACCGCCGCTGCTGCGCAGGGGGTTATATAGGGGAAAGTGATGAGAAAGAATGGTTAGGGGGTTACATAGGGGAAAGTGATGAGAAAGAGTGGTTAGGGGGTTACATAGGGGAAAGTGATGAGGAAGAGTGGTTAGGGGGGTTACATAGGGGAAAGTGATGAGAAAGAATGGTTAGGGGGTGACATAGGGGAAAGTGATGAGAAAGAATGGTTAGGGGGTTACATAGGGGAAAGTGATGAGAAAGAATGGTTAGGGGGGTTACATAGGGGAAAGTGATTTTTTTTTTTTTTTTTAATCATTTCACCCCAAGCAAAGCATTTCACCGCCGCTGCTGCGCAGGGGGTTACATAGGGGAAAGTGATGAGAAAGAATGGTTAGGGGGTTACATAGGGGAAAGTGATTTTTTTTTTTTTTTTTTTTAATCATTTCACCCCAAGCAAAGCATTTCACCGCCGCTGCTGCGCAGGGGGTTACATAGGGGAAAGTGTGATGAGAAAGAATGGTTAGGGGGTGACATAGGGGAAAGTGATGAGAAAGAATGGTTAGGGGGGTTACATAGGGGAAAGTGATGAGAAAGAATGGTTAGGGGGTTACATAGGGGAAAGTGATGAGAAAGAGTGGTTAGGAAGTGACATAGGGGAAAGTGATGAGAAAGAATGGTTAGGGGGTTACATAGGGGAAAGTGATTTTTTTTTTTTTTTTTTAATCATTTCACCCCGAGCAAGGCAGAAACGCCACTGATGTGCAGGGGGTTACATAAATGTAGAAGGATTAATTAGAAAAGAGTGAGGAGTACAAGCTAGTTAGAAAGGAACAATAGAAAGCTGAGAAAGCAGGTGCAATGACAGATACATGGGCGGAGAGAACGTGAAGATTATACAGGGGAGGGCTAGAGTCCAGTGGTTAGTAGGTGAGTTTTAACTTTGCTTTTAAATTTCTGGAGTTCGTAGCCGTCAGGAAAGCAAGAATACGGGAGTGAGTTCCACAGGCGGGAAGTGCGAGAGAGGAAGCTGCAGGAGTAGAATTGTCGTCTGCGTTTGGCTAACCTGACTGTGAATGGGTGGGACCCAGTTGCCAGTCTGGTTGCACGGGTAAACACCTGTTGAGGAGGCATCAGTGACTTAAGCTCATCCGAGCAGAAGCCATGAAAGTATTTATAGAAGAGACAGAGGGAGGCCACATTTCGACGATGGGAAAGTGGCTGCAGACGAGTCGCCAGATCAGTACCTATCACATTACAGACTCTCCTTTGGAGCTTGTCAAGAACACTGAGGAGAACGGCAGGGGCACCTGACCATAAATGGCAGCAGTACTCCATGCACGGACGGATGGTTGACTTGTATATATGTAGGATGGATTCAGGTGGAAAAAACATACTGGATCGACATAGTGACCCAATCTTCTTAGCAGTAGATTTTGCTATGGATTCAATATAGTGCTTCCATTTGAGGTCTGAGGACAGGGTAAGTCCGAGGAGGCGTAGTGTATTACTCTCCGGGAGAATCATCTGGTCCATGCTTATGGGAGGCAGAAGAGGTTGCCTGTAATGGTTGACAGACAACAGCTTGGTCTTAGAGGAATTGAAGTTGACAAGCCACTTCTTGCCCCAGTTCACCACAGAGTGTAGATCCCGCTCAAGGTCAGCAGCGAGATTATGTCTGTCCGCCACGACAGGTTTCTTACTGGAGCGGGAGTATATTGTAGTGTCCTCTGCGTAGATGCCTACTTGGGACTTGATCTCATCTGGGAGGTCGTTGATGAAAATAAGGAAGAGCGTTGGGCCCAGGATAGAGCCTTGTGGGACACCAGCATTCGTGCTGTAGGACGAAGAGGCACGCCCATTCAGAACGACCTTCATTTTGCGGTTATTTAAGAAAGATTGGATTAGGTCAAGCAGGCGACCGGTAATACCATAACCGCGTAGTTTGTATAGGAGGCCAGGGTGCCAAACCCTGTCGAAAGCCTTGGAGATATCCAGAGCAACCGCGCGAGCCTCGTCAGACTCATCAAGGGCCTGTAGCATGTACTCCGTTACAGTTGTTAGCAGGTCGGCTGTGGACCTGTCAAATCGGAATCCATATTGCCTGTCGGAGAACAGTTTGTGGGCGGTGAGATGATGAACTATTTCAGCATTGAAAGAGTGGTTAGGGGGTGACATAGGGAAAGTGTTGAGAAAGAGTGGTTAGGGGGTTACATAGGGGAAAGTGATGAGGAAGAGTGGTTAGGGGGGTTACATAGGGGAAAGTGATGAGAAAGAATGTTTAGGGGGTTACAGACGGGAAAGTGATGAGAGAGAGAGTTGTTAGGGGGTTACATAAGGGAAAGTGATGAGAAAGAATGTTTAGGGGGTTACAGAGGGGAAGTGATGAGAAAAAATGGTTAGGGGGTTACATAGGGGAAAGTGATGAGAAATAGTGGTTAGGGGGTTACACTGGGGAAAGTGATGAGAAAGAATGGTTAGGGGGTTAAGAGGGGAAAATGATTCTTGATGTTGCATTTTAATTTTTGAACATTGTATCTGTCAGGGATGTGCGTTGTGATGCAGTGGATATCAACTTGGAACGACAAATCGGGAAGCCGAGTTCGAATTCCAGTCGAACTGCTTGCATTCACTTACGCACAAATCATCTTGAGAAACGTATTAATCCGTCTCTTCCCTCCAGTTATGGGTTAAATAATAGGACATATTGGGTTCTATAGCCTTGGCTAGCAACCAGGGTCCCGTTGAAAGTAATGGCAACCTACTGCGGGATAATCTTCTGCCCAGTCAGTCATGTCTCTTTCGAGACATGATTTCCCAAGCGTGTTCCACGTATGGCACTTAACTGGCTGATTATACGTATTGCGTCGATATGTATATACGATGGACAGATAGATATGAACAGAAAACTACCTACATAAAAATGCTTCTCCCCAGCTATGGGTTAAATGTAAGATTATTATCTGGAAATAATCATGTAGGCACTTAACTAACATCTATCAGGGAAGCAATTAAACGGAAGTTCCGCGACTGGGAACTGCTAGACAAAACCTGTTCGAGTAGATGTGGCGGAGCCTAGATGCCAATGTAGTCAGTTAGTTACATGCCATAGTGATACACGCTTTGGGCGATCATGTCTCGAAAGAAACATGACTGACTGGGCAGAAGATTATCCTGCAATAGGTTACCATTGCTTTCTGTGGTAGACTGATTGCCAGCCAAGGCTATAGAAAAAAATCTGCCCTATTATTTGACTCTAATCTAGAGGGAGAAGATATGTATTATATTATTAAGTTGTAATTATAGGGGGATCAGTTTATTTCTTCATAAAAATAGAAAACCGATCCCCCACTTTATGTCCAGTAAAAGTCTTAATCATGTTTCTAACTATTATATTCAGTCAGTCAGTTAAGTGCCATACGTGACACACGCTTGGGCGATCATGTCTCGAAAGAGACATGACTGACTGGGTAAAAGATTATCCCGCAGTAGGTTGCCATTACTTTCTGCGGTAGACTGGTTGCCAGCCAAGGCTATAGAACCCAATCTGTCCTATTATTTAAACCATAACTGGAGGGAAGAGATGGATTAATACCTTTTCTAAGGGTATTTGTGAGTAAATGAATGCAAGGAATTCAACTGAAATTCGAACTCGCCACCCCGATTTCTCGTTCTGAGTTGATATTCACTGCACCGTAACGCACATCCAGTGTAGTAGGAAGCGTAAATTCATAGTCCGAGCAACAGGTAAAAAAGCTCATTAGAGCAGTTGCAATAAAAAAATTTTGTAGGAAATATTGAGAGAAGCTGCGCCACATCGGTGAGAAAATGACTGAAGTTGAAATACCTGGACAGGATCGAACGCATTACAGATCCTTCTTTGGATTTAGTCTTGAATTTGAAGATGTCTAACAGAAACGACAGACCAGGTATGACAAAATTATTCAATACAACGAATGGTAACACAACACTCAATAAATCCAGGGCCTAACTAATACGACAACTTTTAGGTAAAATTCTACTTTATTCATCAACATAGTCAACTTCTTGGGTGAGACACTGATTCCAATGCTTCTCTAACAATTCGGTGCCTTTTTTGTAGAACGGTTTGTCTTGGGCCGCAAAATACGCCTCAGTTTCCGATTAACTTTTTCATTGGAGGTAAATCTCTTTCCCTAGGGCATTTTTTTTTTCAGGTCTGTAAACCGCCAGTAGTTGTTGGGGCACCAGATCTGGTGAATAGGGTGGATGCGGAAGCAATTCGAATTACAATTCATGTAGTTTCGCTGTCGTTGCGATCGACTCGTGAAACAGTGCATTGTCATGGTGAAAGAGCATTTTTTCTTCTTCTTCATTTATGGCCGTTTTTAAAGGGGGTTCTTTTATCAAACGCACCAATAATGCTATATAATATTCGCTATTGATGGTTCTTACTTTCTTAAGGTAATCGATGAACGAAATACCTTGTGAATCCCAAAATACAGAGACCAGAACCAAGCCAGTTGATGTTTGCGTATTTGGCCGATTTGGACGGCTTTCACCTGCTGATGTCCACTCAGCTGATTGCCGATTTGACTCCGGAGGGAAGTGATGGATCCCTGTTTCATCCATTGTCACATATTTATGCAAAAACGCCTTCTTGGTGCGTTGAAACAGTTGCAAACAACGCTTTAAATCTCTGCTATTTCACGCATGCAATGCAATTTATGTAGTTTTGCCATCGTTGCGATAGCCTTGTGATATGGTGCGTTGTCATGTTGAAGGATCCCTTTTTGATGATTTATACTTCAAACTCATTAATAATATATAATAATAATTCAAACTCATTAATAATATATAATATTCACTATTGATGGTTCTTACTTTCTCAAGGTAATCGATGAACAAGTTACCTTGCGAATCACAAAATACGGAACCAAAGTGGTAGATCCATGTTTTATCCATTGGCTGCTAACTACTGTAACGGAGTACATGCTACAGGCCCTTGATGAGTCTGACGAGGCTCGCGCGGTTGCTCTGGATATCTCCAAGGCTTTCGACAGGGTTTGGCACCCTGGCCTCCTATGCAAACTACGCGGTTATGGTATTACCGGTCGCCTGCTTGACCTAATCCAATCTTTCTTAAATAACCGCAAAATGAAGGTCGTTCTGAATGGGCGTGCCTCTTCGTCCTACAACACGAATGCTGGTGTCCCACAAGGCTCTATCCTGGGCCCAACGCTCTTCCTTATTTTCATCAACGACCTCCCAGATGAGATCAGGTCCCAAGTAGGCATCTACGCAGATGACACTACAATATACTCCCGCTCCAGTAAGAAACCTGTCGTGGCGGACAGACATAATCTCGCTGCTGACCTTGAGCGGGATCTACACTCTGTGGTGAACTGGGGCAAGAAGTGGCTTGTCAACTTTAATTCCTCTAAGACCAAGCTGTTGTCTGTCAACCATTACAGGCAACCTCTTCTGCCTCCCATAAGCATGGACCAGATGATTCTCCCGGAGAGTAATACACTACGCCTCCTCGGACTTACCCTGTCCTCAGACCTCAAATGGAAGCACTATATTGAATCCATAGCAAAATCTACTGCTAAGAAGATTGGGTCACTATGTCGATCCAGGATGTTTTTTCCACCTGAATCCATCCTGCATATATACAAGTCAACCATCCGTCCGTGCATGGAGTACTGCTGCCATTTATGGTCAGGTGCCCCTGCCGTTCTCCTCAGTGTTCTTGACAAGCTCCAAAGGAGAGTCTGTAATGTGATAGGTACTGATCTGGCGACTCGTCTGCAGCCACTTTCCCATCGTCGAAATGTGGCCTCCCTCTGTCTCTTCTATAAATACTTTCATGGCTTCTGCTCGGATGAGCTTAAGTCACTGATGCCTCCTCAACAGGTGTTTACCCGTTCAACCAGACTGGCAACTGAGTCCCACCCATTCACAGTCAGGTTAGCCAAACGCAGACGACAATTCTACTCCTGCAGCTTCCTCTCTCGCACTTCCCGCCTGTGGAACTCACTCCCGTATTCTTGCTTTCCTGACGGCTACGACCTCCAGAAATTTAAAAGCAAAGTTAATACTCACCTACTAACCACTGGCATCTAGCTCTCTCTCCCCTCCCCTGTATAACCTTCCCTTTCTCTCCGCCCATGTACCTGTCATTGCACCTGCTTTCTCAGTTTTCTATTGTTCCTTTCTAACTAGCTTGTACTCCTCACTCTTTTCTAATTAATCTTTCTACATTTATGTAACCCCCTGCACATCAGTGGCGTTTCTGCCTTGCTCGGGGTGAAATGATTAAAAAAAAAAAAAAAAAAAATATTTACGCAAAACTCCTTCTTGTTGCGTTGAAATAGTTGCAAACAACGTTCTGAATCGTCGACACGTTGTTTTTGATTGACTGTGAGCAAACGCGGCACCCACTTTGAACACAGCTTTCTCATTGTCAAATTTTCATGCAAAATGGTAAATACAGTGTCTTCTAATATGTTCAACTTCTCTGTTATCTCACGCAATTTCAATTTACGATCAGCCAAAACGAGTATTTTGGTGTTTTCCGGGACAACTACCAATTTTGGGGCACCTGAGCGTTCAGCATCATTTGTGTCTGTACGACCGCGTTTAAAGTCAGCATACAACCTCTTAATCGTTGTTTTCGACAGAGCAGAGCCCGAAACCACACTTATCAAACCATTGCTTAGCTTGAACAGTATTTTCTTCCATCAGAAAGCAATGTTTTATCAACGCACGAAATTCAGATTTTTTCCATTGTTTTGAAAATTTGCAACAGTAGCTTCACTTAAATAACTGTAATTTGTAAACTAACAATTTAATTAGGTCCAAATTTTGTCTCATGCCATTTGAAGGTTATTACTTCATGAAAATCATATAGATTTTTTTTATTAGTGGCGTCATCTATATGTCAGAGCTGGGACTTATTGAGTAATGTCTAATCTGTGGCACGACACTGAGCCAAGTACCTTTGAAGTAGCTATTAATACGATGTAGTCTCTTTACTTCAAGTCAGCAGTAAACGTTGGTTGGTTGGTTGTTTTGTTTTTATGGCATATCAACACCTCGGCGGGTCATTTATTGCCAACTAAATTTTATTTATTTATTGCTGGTAATACCTTTTTCTTTCAACAATTTATTGTTGTTTTTATAAAAGTTTTGTGTCTAGTAATACTTTTTCTTTTCGAGTATCAAGAGTCATTGGTATCTGTTTTTAAGGCAGGGTCCCCAAATCCTACCCTTGTTATTTAACCCATAACTGGAGGGAAGGGACGGATTAATACCTTTCCTAAGGGTACCAGTGCTTAAGTGAATGCAGAGTATTTAACTGGAATTTGAACTCAGCTCACATATTTCTCTTTCCGAGTTGATATCCACTGCACCACAACGCACATCCGTCATTAAACGCTTACAGCACCTGGTATTCCCAAGCGGTCACCCATCTAAGTACTGACCAGGCTCAACGTTGCTTAACTTCGGTGATCGAGCGATAACCGGTGTATTCAACGTGATATAGCCGTAAGCCAATAAACGCTTACAGCACCTGGTATGCCCAAGCGGTCACCCATCTAAGTACTGACCAGGCTCAACGTTGCTTAACTACGGTGATCGAGCGATAACCGGTGTATTCAACGTGATATAGCCGTAAGCCAATAAACGCTTACAGCACCTGGTATTCCCAAGCGGTCACCCATCTAAGTACTGACCAGGCTCAACGTTGCTTACCTTCGGTGATCGAGCGATAACCGGTGTATTCAACGTGATATAGTCGTAAGCCAATAAACGCTTACAGCACCTGGTATTCCCAAGCGGTCACCCATCTAAGTACTGACCAGGCTCAACGTTGCTTACCTTCGGTGATCGAGCGATAACCGGTGTGTTCAACGTGATATGGCCGTAAGCCTGCGCTAAACGTGAGGCGAAGAAAGCACAGAATGTTCCATTCCTGGGACTTCGCGTCAGTTATGCCTTATAGCAGACACAAAAAGTCCTCTTTATTAACCCGAGAACTGAAGTCATATTCATAAATAGTCTCGTCAGGTCTCTATTCTCATGTGCTTGTCAGGCAGGAGATCACATTCGATAATGTCGAAACTTTTATCTTCATTTAACCGTTTTTTCAGGACAAAAATGAAAATCGGTGTAAAATGAACGAATCCTTTACATCTTAAACAAGACAATCCTTTGTCAGCTCTGTAATCAAACAGTTAAGTGCCATACGTGATACACGCTTGGGCGATCATGTCTCGAAAGAGACATGACTGACTGGGCAGAAGATTATCCCGTAGTAGGTTGCCATTGCTTTCTGCGGTAGACTGGTGAATTATATTATTATATTAATAAGTAGTAATTAGTGGGGGATCAGTTTATTACTTCATGACAATAGAAAACCGATCACCCACTTTATGCCCAGTAGAAGCCTTAATCATGTTTCTATTATATTCAGTCAGTTAAGTGCCATACGTGATACACGCTTGGGCGATCATGTTCCAAAAGAGACATGACTGACTGGGCAGAAGATTATCCCGTAGTAGGTTGCCGTTACTTTCTGCGGTAGACTGGTGAATTATATTATTATATTATTAAGTAGTTATTAGTGGGGGATCAGTTTATTACTTCATGACAATAGAAAACCGATCACCCACTTTATGCCCAGTAGAAGCCTTAATCATGTTTCTATTATATTCAGTCAGTTAAGTGCTATATCTGATACACGCTTGGGCGATCATGTCTCGAAAGAGACATGACTGACTGGGCAGAAGATTATCCCGCAGTAGGTTGCCATTGCTTTCTGCGGTAGACTGGTTGCCGACCAAGGCTATAGAACCCAATCTGTTCTGTTATTTAACCCATAACTGGAAGGAATAGACGGATTAATACCTTTCCCAAGGGTATTTGTGCGTAAGTGAATATTAACTGTTGTATGATTTGGGTCTGACTAGCAGCAAGGTTTGCCTCTGAAATACGTATTTACCCATGAAATTGTAGAATATATGAAAAAATTTCTAAAATATAAATATATATATGTATTTATATAATCTAAAAAAATTTAGATATTCTACAATTTTATGGGTAACTTTGACCATTGAAATTGTAGAATACTAAATAATCACAAAGTGTTCTTCAGGTGCTAGTAATTTTAAAATGAACCCTTTATTTCGATCACTGGGCTATATCATTCTCATTCCATGTGCGATGCCACTTCCGGATGTCATGTAGTTATCTCACTTTAACTCAGCTCTCTAGGTTATTTGTTCATCACTACTGTCGCCGGCTATTGAACTTATCACTCTTTGAGTCAAGTCACTGGAACTAACCATAGCTATGAATGAGAATGATATACCCCAGTAATGGAAATAAAGGGTTCGTTTTCAAATTCCTGGTACCTGAAAAAGTATCGAGAGTACAACGGCCGAAATGTCTTAAACGTGGGAATAAAGATGGGGATTACAGTCTGAACGTTCTGAATATTGTAAACTAGCAGTATCGCCCTGCGTTGCTCGGGTGTAATGAAAGCTTTAAAACTAATCCACGGTCCTGGAGCTCAGACTCTTTGGACGTTCGCACGAAAGACTAAAAAGCAATAGTTGTTTCAAGTTAAAGCGAAACCGTAGACTGAAAGAAAAATGAATGGATGTAAATCAAATTTTGATTTCCTGGTATCGATATCAAATAAGTTTTTTTCGTCGTAAACTGAATTTTGAAGGCTAAATAAGTCCTCTGAGTAAATGGTATCATGGCTGAGACTAAGAACTACAATTATACCTACTTAGAGTATTATCGATTTTCTGCACTATTGTAAGAATTGTAACCTTGTAACTTCTGAATATCGTTTTTTATGTCTTTGTCTATGAGTGTATCAGATTTGATTAAAATCGAACCACTCTTTCTATAACCCGATTTTTTCCATTATCGATTTTCGATATTTATCGGGGGTACCTCGACACAAAACCTAGCTAAGAACACTCGCAGACGATTATAGTACAAGTGTGTAAAGTTTCAAGAAAATCGGTTCAGCCGTTTTGGAGTCTATAGGTAACGGACACACACACACACAGACATATACACACACAGACAGACAAAGTTCCATTTATAAATAAGTTTAGATTAGATATCTAAACTGGTCTCATCTTGCTTTATGCAATCGTAGCACTCAAATTCCTCTACTGTTATTGCTGACAACCATATATTATCCCTTCTTACGGTTAGTATTCCTTTCTTCTTACCTTTTTGATGGTATCAGCTATCAACTTGGTATCTATGCTGGTGGCACAACCATTTACTCCTGTCTCAGTAGTAAGTCTGATCAAATCAATGAAATCAAGTTGGCGACTGATCTAAATAAAGACCTACAATCTGTAGACCTACAACGATGTCCACCATAGTTTATGAATATAGAATACAGCGCAGTACGTAATCTGTTTAATGAAACAACGTCAAAGATTAACACTAACGAGTCAGACATTACTGAATCGGATTAGATCGCCAATACACCGGAAAATATGGTCTCTTTTTAGACACGTCGCATTGAATATTTTGAGTCTTCTGATTGGTTAACCCTTCTAGTGGTGAACTACAAAATGAGTCAGCTCATGGCTGGCTCACTAGTTGTTGTTAGAGTTGCTGAGACTCTTCAACTATAACACTGTCAGCGCTCTGCCTTCGGGTAGAGGGCGCTCTCTGTTTCCGAGCAGAGAGCAATAACCCAGTCGTGGTTCCACCGAAAGGTAGAAGCACGACTGGGCAAAAATAGACATTTTTTGGCCGGGCCATATAGCCCGGAAATCCCAGTTAAAACAGACCATGTGTCACATGTTGCCCTTACTGGGAGGGACAACTAAATATAGTTGTTGTTAGAGTTGCTGAGACTCTTAAACTATAACACTGTCAGCGCTCCTGCTTCGGGTAGAGGGCGCTCTCTGCTTCCGAGCAGAGAGCAATAACCCAGTCGTGGTTCCGCCGAAGGGTAGAAGCACGACTGGGCAAAAATAGACAGACATTTTTTTGTCGGGCCATATAGCCCGGAAATCCCAGTCAAAACTGACCATGTGTCACATGTTGCTCTTACTGGGAGTGACAACTAAATATAGTTGTTGGGGAGCACCCCTATTTGCACATAAGAATGGACTCGCCTGATGTGTACAAATAATCCTGCCTATACAAAGAACGGCAGTGTGTAGCAGGAGATGAGATGAGAAGAGTGGAGTTGAGTAGTTGTACCGCTGCTAGTTGATCAGTAAGAATATAGACTCGTTATCCGGACTTACTTCTTTACTACAAGATTGTATATATTGATTCCTACTAACAGTATTCCTGACTTGACTAACTCGTGTTCCAGTTTGTATATTTTTTGTTCAATATATAATTTACATTTTTTATCTCCATATCTGCTTTTTGTTATTTATTATTTTGTGAGGTTTCTCAAATATAATCCACCACACTAGTATACAGAGCTACCCAAAAAACTCCAACAGTTAACTGAGGCCAATCATGGCTTGTGAATTTTAGCGTTTCCAAAACAAAACTGCTCGACATAAATCATACGAAAGAGTCCTTTCTGTCTTCCATCAGCATGGCTGATGCTAACCTCCAGGGGAATAACTCGTTATACTTTCTCTTGAGTCCATTGCAAGTACAGCTACGAATAAATCTAGTGATAGACAATTTTTACCTGCTGAATTGATCATCAGTCAGTTAAGTAACATATACGTGATACACACTTAGGCGATCATGTCTCGAAATAGACAAGACTGGCTGAGCAGAAGATTTTCCCGCAATAGGTTGCCATTATTTTTTGCGGTAAACTGGTTACTAACCAAGGCTATAAAGCCCAATCTGTTCTGTTATTTGACACAGAGCTAAAGGAAATTTAAGGGTATTTGCCCGTAAGTGAATGCAACGAATTCAACTCGAATTCGAACTCGGCTCTCCGATTTGTCGTTCCGAGCCGATATCTACTGCACCACAGCACACATTCCTATAAGTCTACCATTCGCCCCATGCTTAGAATATTGCTTTACTGACGGTTAAAACCTTCAGGAATTTAAATGCAATATCAATTCCCATCTCTTATTCAATTGATTCCAGTTCTTTCTACATCACCCTGTATATTTTGTTCTTTTTCCTTTCTCTCTACCTTCGCTACTATCTTCACACGTGTGTTCCCATCCTTCTCTTGCCCTTTTTCTGACACCCCCTGTAACTGGTTTGTCTTTCTCTTCACTCTCCTGCTACCTAAACTTTTACTCTCTTGTGTAGCCCCCTGCGCATCAGTGTGTTGGGGATCACCCCTTTATTGCACAATGAATGAACTAGTCTAATCTGTACATATAATCCTGCCTAAAGAGAACGAGTGGGCGTTACAGAAAGTGTGTAGCAGGAGTTGAGTAGTTGTACCGCCGCTAGTTGGTCAGTAAGAATATAGACATTACCCGGCCTTACTTCTTCGTTACAAGGTTGTATATATTGATTCCTACTAACAGGATTCCTAGTATTCCTGTATTTACTAACCTGTGTTCCAGGTTGTATATATTTTGTTTAATATAACTTATATTTTAACTCTCCATATCTGTTTTTGTTATTATTATTTTCTGTGGTTTCTCAATAAGAATCCACAACACAGTGGCAGTAATACCTTGCTTGGGGTAAAAAGTTGCTTTAAAAAATTGCTTCAATTTTTTTTAAATTGCTAAAAAAATTAATTTTAAAAATTGTTGCCGCATATGGCCTGGTGGTTGTTTTTCATATTTAACGATTCTTAATAAAATTCAAAGAAGCATCTGCAATATTATTGATCCTGACCTGGCATTGTTCGCGTGAGCTTTTTGCTATGGTAGCTAGACTTTGTGAATTTAAGCGTAGTATTGTATTAAAGTCAGTTATATGGGAGATGGAGTTGGATGTACGTAGTGGTACAGTGGATATCGGCTCGGGACGAGAAATCGGTTTGCAATTGAATCGACCAGATGTAGCCGTAGTTCTATGCAAACGGTCTTTTTTTCTGGAACTCTCTTCCGGCTTCATGCTTTCTGATACGCACTGTTAGAGATCAAACACAAATGTTTTTCTCTAGTTTTCTCTATAACTCAACATTTTCTAAAATAAAAAAATACAAAAGAAAAGAAAGAAAGAAAGAAAACATTTTATATTTTAGATCTAACTTAAAGGGACATTTGAGTGTAACTATACGATTTTTATTTCGATTCAGAATGCATTTTAATCTAATGTTTGAAACCTTTTAATTTATAAATAACAATTTATCCATTTACTTATTAAAATTTAAAAAAAATCATTTTATTATTTTTATAAAATCTATTTTATTATTATTATAGTCTAATACAATTCTAATTCTGCGTTGTGGCGCAGTGGATATAGGCTCGGAACGAGAAATCGGGGAATCGAGTTCGAATTCCAGTTGAATTCCTTGCATTCACTTACGCGCAAATACCCTTGGGAAAGGTATTAATCCGTCTCTTCCTTCCAGTTATGGGTTAAAGAATAGGACAGATTGGGTTCTATAGCCTTGGTCGCAACCAGTCTAGCGCAGAAAGCAATGACAAACTATTGCGGGATAATCTTCTACCCAGTCAGACATGTCTCTTTCGAGACATGATCGCCCAAGTGTGTATCGTGCATGGGACTTAACTGACTGACAATTCTAAATATCATAATACAATCATTTAAATTGATTTTAATTATAAAAATCTAAATATCAATTTAATTATTTTAATATCCATTTAAATATTATTCTTATAAAACAAAATTATTAGATATAAGCAAGTTAAACATACTTATTTTTTATTTTTTAAAAAGAATTCGGTTTTTAAGGACCCTGGTTTAAGCTACTTTCTACCATGGCTATTTTTTAACGAGCATAAATCATTATAAATAAAAAAAAGAAAATGCCGGAGAATTTGGAATTGTAAAACTGTTGGTTCCCTTCATCTGGATTTATATATATATATATATATATATATATATATATATATCTTTTCACTTTCTTTTTTGTCTTTTTTTTTTTCAATTGGAGTAGATAGACTGAACTATCGCCCGGTTCATACTCCACCCACGTCTATTGAACAGGTGTAGAGGCTCATCCCTTTGTTCCCTGTTTAGGACGTGGTTTCCGGCTTTCTCTTTTCCAATCTATTCACTCTTTCGTAGCCCCCTGCACACCGGTGGCCTTACCGCCTTGCTTGGGGTGATGTGATTAAAATATATTTACGCTCTCACACACTAATTGAGCACTCTGGAAGAAAGGCAGAATTTGAAAAACAGCAGCCACTCTAGCATGTACGCATCGCTCATTCAGCAAAATGAATTGGAGCACACTAGCTATTGGACGCGTAATATGATATGCGCTAGAAAGACTGCCTTCGTCCACAGAACGCCCCGTGGCCCAGGGGTAGAGTCGATGCCAATTCTGTCGGGTTTCGAGCCTGGGTTAGAGAGCAATCGGAGTCTAACCGTACTGATGAGCTGTGATACAGCGAAACTGATCAGATATATATATATATATATATATATATATATATATATATATATATATATATATATATATAACGTAGAATATTTGGTTTTTAAGTCAGGTAGATGCGTTGTGGTGCATTGGATATCGGCTCGGAACGAGAAATCGGGGAGCCGAGTTCGAATTCCAGCTTAATTCATTGAATTCACTTTCGCGCAAATACCCTTGGGAAAGGTATTAATCCGCCTATTCCTTCCAGTTATGGGTTAAATAACAGGACAGATTGGGTTCTATAGCCTTGGTTGGCAACCAGTCTAGCGCAGAAAGCAATGACAACCTATTGCGGGATAATCTTCTACCCAGTCAGTCATGTCTCTTTCGAGACATGATCGCCCAAGCGTGTATCATGTATGGCACTCAACTGACTGAGATTCCGACAAAGAAGAACTCAAAAATAAATTAATGTTAATTATATTTATCTAATTTAACAGAGTAATAAATTCTAGAAAAAAAATTACATATTCTACAATTTCAGTGGTCAAAGTTACCCATAAAATTGTAGAATATCTAAATTTTTTTAGATTATATATATATATATATATATTTTAGAAATTTTTTCATATATTCTACAATTTCATGGGTAAATAGGTATTTCGCAGGCAAACCTTGCTGCTAGTCAGACCCAAATCATACAACAGTTAATATTCAAAATAATTTTTCTAAATTATATTACTCTGTTAATTTAAATAAATAAATTTAACTTTGAGTTCTTTTGAGTTCGTCTCTATCGGAATTTACCTGACTTATATACCAAGTATTCTACGTTATATATATATATATATATATATATATATATATATATATATACAGCGAAACAGATCTGTCTGCTGATGACTATTTACGCTCTCACACCCTGATGGAGCACTCTGGAAAAATGGCAGATTTTGAAAAACAGTAGCTACTCTAGCAACTATGCGTCGTTCATTCAGCAATGAATTAGAACACTCTCAGCAATTGGGCGTGTATAATGATAATATACACGCTAAAAAGTCAGCCTTCTTCTACCGAGCGCCCATATCTCAGAGGTAGAATCGCCGACTGACGCCAATTCGGTCGGGTTTCAATCCTGTCTTAAAAGCAATCGGAGTCTAACCGTACTGATGCGCTGTGATACAGCGAAACAGATCTGTCTGCGAATGACTATATATATATATATATATATATATATATATATATATATATCAGAGTGAGTACAGAACGAAGAAAGAATTTTTTCCAACGTCTCAAAACATTAATTTAAAACAGTACTCGATATATAATATATATAGAGCTGGGAATATTCCCTTTATTATCAATAAGAAATTCTAACCAAAAGATATACCCGAGCAATAAAAAAGCAAATTCCAACAGCTAATGTCATTAATCAGCCATTTAACTTCTCACTCAATTTCCTTCAAAATTCTAACGGTCAACACAGAAGACACATTCCCTTTATTATCAATAACCCCAACCAACCTCACACTAACAGGAAATCAAATATAGATAGCAAGGATTTTCATTCTTCTTCATTCCTCCTGAAGAGACATTGGAGAACCAATGTCGAAACAACAATATGATTGTAGAGGACACATATAAAAAATATTATGTACATGTTCTAAAATATAATTTATAATATATATATATATATATATATATATATATATATATATATATTAATACAGGTTTCATTGAATAATATAGACAAGTTCTGTCTATTTATTTTGTGTCAGATCCGTTCGTATGATCTGATTAGCTTGATAGTGTTGGCATTGAAAAGACGACAAGAAATCGCAATAATTGTTGATTTTTTTATCAGGTCTGAGCTTTCGGCTTACATAAGCCATGATCAAAGGATGAACATTTAATGTTCAGTGAACATAGAACATTTAAATTATTATTAACAGAGTGGAGTTATACAGAGAAAATTAGACAGGTCCATTTTTGTGTCGCACATGGCTGTAGGCCGAGACGGAATGGTGCTAGTGGGTTTTTTGTTCAATTGAGTGTATAGTGGCAAGAGGGATTGGTCTGGGGACTGCTACTACTATGGGTGTAGGGGGTAAGTATAATAACTATGACCTCTGCCGTCGATTATAGGCATTGAAGTATGTTAGTGGAGGTGTCGAAAGTTATTTTATTTAGGCTAGGTTTAAACTGTTTGATGTAGATAGCTTCTAGAATTTTAAGTTTTCGTTTATTATTTTCTTGTCTAAGTATATGCCTATTTTCAACAAGTGTTTTCCTAAGAAGTGTGTGTTGATAACCGTGCTGTTTTAAATGTCGGAATATGTTAGAATTTTCATTTAAGTGCAATGTAAGTATACACGAAAGCGAGTTAGTAGTATGTCCAATGTAGGTATTATTTAGTTTGTTAGAGATACATTCTCGAAAGGGGCATTTGAATTTATACACTACATTGTTTTTTTGCAAATCGCTAACGGTGGGGTAGGAGTCTTTGCGGACGATTGATTTGGATGTTGTGGATTTAGCGTAATATATGATAAATTTAATTCTTTTGTTGGGTCTGTTGGAGAGATATTAGTGTTTATGAGTTTTTTTAGGATATTTTCATCTAGTTGGTAGTTGGTGTACATTTGGCTACGATATAGTCAGTCAGTTAAGTGCCATACGCGATACACGCTTTGGCCGATCATGTCTCGAAAGAGACATGACTGACTGGGCAGAAGATTATCCCGCAGTAGGTTGCCATTGCTTTCTGCGTTGCCGACCAAGGCTATAGAACCCAATCTGTCCTATTATTTAACCCATAACTGGAGGGAAGAGACCTTTCCTAAGGGTATTTGCGCGTAAGTGAATGCAAGGAATTCAACTGGAATTCGAACTCGGTTCACCCGATTTCTTGTTCTGAGCCGATATCCACTGCGCCACAACCCACATCCGACGTAAGAGAGTGATATAACGGTCTTTATTATAATAGGGAGGATTCTTTTGTTCACTACCGTATATTAACGACAACCTAAAAAAGTTGCAATTAAACGCCGCTGACAATTAAGCTGAAAAAAAATAATTCACTGGGGAAAACGTATTTGATTGGATGATACTTGACGCTTGATTTTACGTAATTTGGGTGCGCTGAATATGAATGTCAACTTGGTGTGATTCTTGTCAACAGCCTATGTGCCATTTTTTAAATTTTTCAAATTAGGACTAAAAATTGTCACGCGTTAAATTTTTTTCATGTCTCATGGATACAAACAGTTCAAACTAGAGTATAGTTACATTATAACGATAGAAATGACTTAAAATAAAAATAAAACTACACCAAAATAAAAAATAAAAATGAAGCTTTCACCGCGAAAAAAAGTTTCTTTTTAAAATTTTCTAGTATATTTGTTTGTTGATGAGAGGTCTCTCCAAGTCCCAATAGGAATCAACCGTCGTGTGGAAATGCGAGCGGCTTTGACACCATAATTTTGATATCTTAATGGAAACACTTGTTTGCCACTTCTTCTTCTCTTTCTCCTTCTTTTTCTTTTTGATCCTGGGCACGACAGTAAACTGCATCCGGCAGCAAGGCCTCTGATCGGGAGATTGTGAGGAGCATGGAACTACATCATAATTGCTGCTGTTCCCAGATCCACCTGGGTGGTAGCACCTGTTAGGCGGTCCCAGCTATGGCCAAATAGTTAACCCCCCAAACTGGGGTCAAAACACTCTGGAAGTATAAAAATACACTTTTATATCAATATATATATAAAAATAAACTTTTATAGAAGGATATACATTTTTGAAGGAAAAATATTACCAACAATACATTTTTGAAGAAAAAATTATTACCATAACACATTTTTTAAGGAAAAACTTATTCTCAGCAAAACATTTTTGAATTCAAAACTGGAAGATATTTTCAGATTTCTAAAATAAAAAAGAATAAAAACAAAAAGTTTTCGTTAAAATCTGACTCAGTCAACCTTCTCACTATAACCGAACATTAAAAAGAAAACATTAAACTTCAACTTTTTGCAATTGGAGTAGATAGACTTAACTATCGCCCGGTTCACACTCCACCCACGTCTTTTGAACAGGTGAAGAGGCTCATCCCTTGTTTCCAGTTTAGCATGTGGTTCCCGACATTTCCTTTTTTTTTTCCCCCAATCTTCTTTCACTATTTTTTCTTTTCTCTTTTTTTGTTCTCAATTGGAGTAGATAGACTTAATTATCGCCCGGTTCACACTCCACCCACGTCTTTTGAACAGGTGAAGAAGCTCATCCCTTGTTTCCTGTTTAGGATGTGGATCCCGGCTTTCTTTTTGTCCTATCTTTCTACTCTTAAGTAGCCCCGTGCGCATCAGTGGCTTGGGGTGATATGATTAAAAAAAAAAAAATTAAATAACCCACAGAGGTTGATATGCCGTTAAACAGGACGTAGGCGATCATAGACTTTCGCTTGCCTCTGTCGCTCTTAATATTTTTCCTCTTGATATTTTTACCAAATCCCATCCGCCAACCATTTGCTCAAGCCTATCAAGTATATCTCGCGCTATTTTCCCCTTACAATCTTTCTAACTATCCGTCCTGTAAGTATTAAATTCTCTAAGCCCTCTTTCCTCGTTACGTGACCCAGGAGCCTAAGCTGTCTCTTCCTGATGTTGAATATGGGTTTTCTTCTCGTTTGAATTCTCTCCAACACCTCATCGTTGCTCACATGCTCCGTCCATGATATCCTCAGCATCCTTCTGTAGAACTAAATTGGTCAAGGTAAGTCAGTTAAGTGCCATACGTGAAACACACTTGGGCGATCATGTCTCCAAAGAGACATGACTGACTGGGCAGAAGATTATCCCGCAGTAGGTTGCCATTGCTTTCTGCGCTAGACTGGTTGCCATCCAAGGCTATAGAACCCAACCTGTCTTGTCATTTGACTCATAGCTTGAGGGAGAAGATGACTTGGTAATTAGAGCGGGATCAGTTTATTACTTCAAATCAATTGAAAACCGATATGTATTATATTATTAAGTAATAATTAGAGACGGATCATTTTATTACTTCATAACAATAGAAAAATGATCCCCCACTTTATGCCTAATGGAAGCCTTAATCATGTTTCTAAGTATTATATTCAGTCAGTCAGTTAAGTGCCATACGTGAAACACGCTTGGACGATCATGTCTCCAAAGAGACATGACTGATTGGGCAGAAGATTATCCCTCAGTAGATTGCTATTGCTTTCTGCGGTAGACTGGTTGCCAGCCAAGGCTATAGAACCCAATCTTTCCTGTTATTTAATCCATAACTGGAAGGAAGAAATGGATTAATACCTTTCCCAAGGGTATTTGCGCGTAAGTGAATGCAATGAATTCAACTGGAATTTGAACTCGCTCCCCCGATTTCTCGTTCTGAGGCGATATCCACTGCACCACAACGCATATCCTAGTATATATATATGCGCTATAATTGCCTGAAAAGTTTTCTATCAAGTTTACGAATAAGAATCAGTCTTTTGTTTTTTTTTTTTGTTCTTTCATGACATTAGAAAACTTATCTTTAATTAATGTTCTTAATTGTAAACCGTCGAAAATCCCGCTTCGGGTTAACGACAAACCTTTTTATGTACGTCTTGGTGCAATGGATATCGACTCAGAATGAGAACAAGGAGAGCCAAGTTCGAATTCTTGTTGACTGCCTTTACATTCACTAACACGCAAATACCCTTCGGAAAAGTATTAATCCATTTTCTACCTCCAGCTATGGGTTGAATAGCAGAACAGAATAAGTTGTATAGCCTTGGTTGGCAACCAGTCTACCACAGAAATAAATGGTAACCTAGTGCGGGAAAGCCTTTTGCCTAGTGAGTCATCGATCAAAAGAGACATGATCGCAAAAGCGTGTATCGCGAATTGCAGTTAAAGGACTAATATGGATAAAGCATTGAATAGCAGGACAGACTGGGTTCTATAGCCTTGATTAGCCATAGGACTAACACAGAAATAAATGGCAACCTACTGTAGAAAAATCTTCTGCCTAGTCAGTCATAGATCAGAAGAGACATGATTGTCCAAGTGAGTATCAGGTATTATTGCCATGTTTACCGCGTTTCGGTCGTTGTATGCTCCGGCCTTTTTCAGCAAATAATAAATGTTTCGTTGAGTTAACATACGCAGTTTTGCCTAACGCTCTGCCTTATACAACTTAATCAATGCCCTATCTATCTATCTATCTATCTATCTATCTATCTATCTATCTATCTAATTCTGTTCATTATCTATCTATCTATCTATCTATCTATCTATCTATCTATCTATCTATCTATCTAATTCTGTTCATTATCTATCTATCTATCTATCTATCTATCTATCTATCTTTTCGGTTCTCCCGCGCATGCGCACGGTCATTCCAGGCTTTGCCGCCATGCTGCTTGCCTCGTCTAGCACCCGTTTTGCAGCTACAAAAGACGCAGGCAAACCTAAGCCTTTTGCTTCGTCTAGAGCCGTGTTCACCGCAATGGAGTTTTGACATGAACTGTATTTGCGTTGAAGGACATGCAGCTGCACCCGATGATTTTTTTATGACTACCGAGGTCAAAAGTGTGTCGTCACCCCGACATGTTACGCAGTGCATCAAAGGCTGCAGGTGTCGGTGGGGACAGCTTTGTAAGTGACGTCAAGCTGACAGAAAATTTTTAGTGGGAATCGCAATTTGATTTTACTAGAGTCTGGACACAATCGTTGAAGCGTACGGTTGAGTAAAATCGGAGTCTCCCCGATGAGGGGAGGGTGCTGAAAACTCCTTACCCATGGCATGTCATTGAAGATGCCTTTTGTATGAAAAAGGAAAATAAAATACAATTTATATTTTATCTGAGTCTGGTGCTGCTTTTTTAGACGGAGGCGTTTGTTGCAGATTGTATTTGTTGTTGCTGCCGGTGACGATGAAAAGACAAAGAAGTATAAATACTCAGAAGGAGTATATAACACCCCACAAGCAGGACAACCCACTCATGAGTGTTAGAAAATTTCCTTATACCTTAGATCTGGCCACCTAACTCTCCAACTCGATTATTATGTGTCGGGTACAGTTGAGCGAGAGACAAAAAAAAAAACAAAAAAAACTGAACACCAAAGATAAACTGAAGGCAAGGATTATGACAACATCTACCAACTTAAACAAGAAAATCATCCAGAAGAGTTGCAAGAGATTCCGAAGTCGTCTGGTGGCCGTTGTAGAAGTCAATGGCAATTTAATCGAATAGATTTACTCTTTATGATCTTTTTTTAAAATTCTGTTATAACTGTTAAAATGCGATGTCGGTCTTATTTTCATTATTGTTTAATTTAGACCACAATTTATCCTTCATACTTTTTATTTATTAGATTGTTCAGTTCATAACGATTTTAAGGGAAATCAAAATACAAAAAAATATATCTTTACACATTTATTCAACTAAATATGAACCATTTTGCTACACAACCTTTCTGCACTTTTCCTTTAACTTAAGCATTCCGGAGTTTCGGTGGTTTCCGGAGTTTTGGCGATTTCCCGGAGTTTCGGTGGTTTCCTGAGTTATGGCGGTTTTCCGTAGTTTCGGTGGTTTCCGTAGTTTCGGTGGTTTCCGGAATTTTGGTGGTTTCCGTAGTTTTGGTGGTTTCTTGGCAATGAACTCATTAAGATGTTTTTTTTTCATGTCATCCCAAGAATTAAGATTTATGCCATTGACATTATTTGGCAAGGACGCGAATGAATGAAAATGAAATTCTAAATCTATATATATAAAAAGCAAGATGTTTGTGTGTGTGTGTTTGTCTATAAAAAGCAAGATGTTTGTGTGTGTGTGTGTGTGTGTTTGTCTGTCTATCTGTTTATCTATCTGTATGTCCTTTATACAAATCCACAATTTTTATCCGATTCTAACCAAACTTCACACAAATATTCTTTAGGCTTCCGGTGACGTCATGGGCAACTTATTTTTCCCGATTTCTGCCCGATATTGAGAACCGATACCCCGATATCCGATCAGGTCTGATTAAGATCAGCCCTTTTATCCTGAATAATTTGCTCTAACTTGATAAAATTATAGTTTTTAGTCTCAAACGTTAGTAGATCTTCTCAGACGACTCATTTTCACCGATATCGGAAACTGATACCCCCGATATTCTATCGAATCTTATTAAAAAACGATATTCAGCCATCAATACAAATCATTTTCTCCAATTTTACTCGTGATGGGTACGATAAGTTTTCATTGACTTACTTAGGTTGGTTTATCCTTGGATGACTTATTAGACTCCGATATCGGAAATCGATACCCCGATATCCTATCGGCTCTGATCAAAATCAGGTCTTCAGCCGTTTTATTTTGGTTTTTGCCCTGGGTTTTGCTCTAAGTAGATATAATTGTAGTTCTTAGTCACAGCCATGATACCATTTACTCAGAGGACTTATTTAGCCTTCAAAATTCAGTTTGCGACGGAAAACTTATTTGACATCAATACCGGAAATCAAAATTTGACTTACATCCATTCATTTTTCTTTCAGTCTATTGTTTCGCTTTGACTGGAAACAACTATTGCTTTTTAGTCTTTCGTGCCAACATCCAAAGAGTCTGAGCTCCAGGACCCTGTATTAGTTTTAAAGCTTTAATTACACCCGAACAACGCCGAGCTATACTATTAGTGTCTAATAAATATGGCAGGTAGGGTAACATATCCTAGCTAAGCTGCTGAAGTTTTTGCCGTTATCCTGATGGAAAACAACACCTTTCTTGCTCGCTAATTCTTCGCGTTTTCTTGAATTGCTGCTTTCAGTCATGCAGCTGAGAACAGTTGTTTTCAGAATTAATGAACTGGTTACTTGGCAGAAACTCAGAGTGCAGGATTCCTTTCCAATCCCACCATATAAGCAGTATGACTTTCCTAGCATGAAGGCTTGCTTTTGGGGGGGGGGGGGTGACTAAAGTTGGCTCAGGTCACTGAAACCCAAGAACATTTTCGCTAAACATTGTTGTAAACGATCTACTTTCCATCATTCGTCACAATTTGCTTAAAAGGGGTACATTTTGCAGCAAATCACAAAAAGAAATACTATTCAAACGATTTTTCATATCTGGTCGGGTGCTCCTACTATCCACCTGGGTGTCTTTGACAAAATCCAACGGGGAATCTGTAATGTAACAGATCCCGACTTGTCAGCTCAGATACATTCACTTTCTCACCGGCGCAATGTGGCTTCCTTGTGTCTCTTCTACAAATACTTTCACCGCTTCTGATCCGATGAACTGATCTCACTGGTGCCACCTATATATAAATTTACTCGAGTCACAAGATTAGCAACTAAGTACCACCGTTTTACTGTGAAACCAATAAAGTGTAAAAGCAAATTCTACTCTCGCACTTCTTTTCTCGCACTTCCCTCCTGTGGAATTACCTTCCATTTACTTGCTTTCCCGACAACTACAATCTCCAAGAATTTAAATATAAAGTCAATAGTCATCTCCTATCTCGCTAACCTGCATCCTCTCTCTCTCATGCTCCCTTCTCTATCCACTTCACTCTCATCAGTATTCTCATTCTTCTCTTACCCACTTTCTGACACCCCCTATAACCTGTCACTCTTTCTCATAACTTTCCTTCTATGTACCCCCCTGCAAAACAGTGGCAGTAAAATGCCTTGCTTGGGCCGATATGATTATAAAAAAGAAAAAATTCTATACTATTATAATGTGGATGTAAAGTGGGGGATCCATTCTACGTTATAATCAATGTGTAAACTGATCCATGACTTTATGGCCACAGTCACCCACTTGCTGACACCCCCTATAACCTGTCACTCTTTTTCATAACTTTTCTCCTATGTCATCCCCTGTAAAACAGTGGCAGTAAAATGCCTTGCTTGGGCCGATATGGTTATAAAAAAAGATCATGCGGTACACAAAAGTCTTAGCAATTTGAGTTTAACAATTGCTCATGGGTGAGTGATTTTGTTAAATTTAGTGCTTCTGCCAATTCCTATTTTGTGAAATGCGGGTTATATTTAAACAATGTTTTGATTTGCTCGTCATATGTATTAAGGAGGATTCTGTGCGTTCTTCATCAATAAAGCTACAATCAAACTTGGGGCACAATTTCTGTACAGGTCTGTCAGCTAAAGCAGGGGGACGGCAACATTTTCCTATGTGCCGACCTAGGGTTTTAAAATCATTCAGGGTGCCAACAGCCTATGTATTTCAATACAAGTCAAGGTCAATATACTTGTTCTACAATATATAGAATGTATACACGCGTGCCACTGGAAATTGCTTGGCGTGCTAGACGTCACACGTGTGCTGTAGATTGCCGACCCCTCAGCTAAAGTACCTTCACAGTACAAAGCACATATCTTCTTTGCTGCTTACGAAGCATTTTTCGTAATAAAAATCATCAAGTGTCTAAAATGCACTTTATAATCTGTCATTTTCATAGGGATAAAAATGGACAGTAATTTTAAACTTTCTTTCTCAAGACCTAGCTTGAAATTATCCAAACGTTGGAGAATTTTTGTCTTTATTTTCAACTGAAATTAAAGCCAAAATACGACGTTTAGAACAGCTCATGATTAAACATAATAGACATTCCTTAATGTTTATTTGTACAACTATAGAATATTTTTGTATTTAAGCACATTTTTTATAATTAATCTAATTTTGTATATTTAACCATAATTTTGAATTTAGGAAATCACTTTTTTCTACAAAACTTTAAATTAGATTATAGTTTGTGGTGTGTAACAGGTAAAATTTGATGTAAGAGTGTCGTTAGTACTATAAAGGTTTATCGTCTCTAGGGGATCCTAGTTTTGGCTTTTGCAGTATTCACTCGGATACATATATATATATATATATATATATATCCGAGTGAGTATAGAATGAGGAGAGAAAAAAGAACAATTTTTTCCGTCCAAAACATTAATTTAAAACAGTGCTCGATATATGATGTATAGAGCTCTGAATATTTATTATAAATTATGTTTTAGAACATATACATAATTTCTTCTATATATGTCCTCTTCTCTACAATCATATGTTTGTTTCAGTATTTGGATTCAAACACTTCCTCAGGGGAAATAAAGATTTGGAATCATTCTCTGTTTATATTTGGTTCGTTGTTGTCGTGGGGGTTGGTTGGGGTTATTGGTAATTAAGTGAATGTGTCTCTCGTTTTGACCGTTAGACTTTTGAAGAATCTGGTGTGTAAGTGTGAAATTGTTGATTATCTAAGTGTGAAAGTAAGTAAGTGTGAAATTGTTGGGATTATCTGTTGGAATGTATGTTTTATCTTTTTATCGGTTGGGTATATCTTTTGGTCAGGATTTCTAAGAGGGCGCGTGTTGAGTGGTCACTTTTATAGTTTGCTATCGTTTAATTGATTGATGTCTGCTATTAGTGGACCTAATTCATGTATTTACTTTGATCCTGTGTCTAGGTTTTCACTTTGGGGTTTCTTAGATAGACGTGATAAGGGGTGGGGTGTTTTTTTTTCCAATTTGGATTTTTTCGGTATGGAATATTTTTTTATTTTATTAGTCTGTTTTTAAAAAATATATATTTTTATTTTATATTCAAGTTTGGAGTATAATTGTATTTAGGCGAAGTTATTTCAAGAAATCTAAATTTGTATTTTTTAGGAAGTAAATGCAAATTAGCGTTTTATCAGTTTTTTGTATAAATTTGTATGTTTAATCTTAATTTTAAGTTTAGAGGGTCAGTTTTTTCTTTTAATTTTTTTTATATTCTTTTTTCTATAAATTATCGTTTGGAATCCTATTTATTTCTTTTGCTTTTTTATATATTTTATTTATTTAGATATTTTTGCGGGCATTAGATCTTATTTTAAGGATTTATTACATCGATTTTTTTCTATAACATTTTTTATCTTTTATAATAATAAAAATCTCTATTCAAATTTCCAGTATTTTTTAGTGTGATTGTAGGGTTAGATCTTACGTGTGCTTACAGTTTATTTTTGTGTATGATATAATTATTCTGAAGTAGTATATTTAATCTTGATTTTGAATATATGAATTTTGATTCTTTTTCAAGTTTGGGTGCCATTTGTTTAATTTTGATTTTTCTAGTACGGAATATTTTTGTATTTAAGTAAGGTTATTGTGTTAAGTAAGGTTATTGGTGTAGGCTTTAGTGATAGACCTTCCTTTAAGGATTTATTGGATCGATTTTTTCTATAGCATTTTTTATCTTTTATAATGAGAATATCTAATCAAACTCTTAGTATTTCTTAGCATGATTGTAGGGTTAGGTCCCTAATGTGCTTGCAGTTTACTGTGGTTTCGTGTCTCTGATTTAAAAGCTTGTTACTATTTATATATTTAAGGATCTTTATTTTTTTCTTGAATGCAAAGAAAGCATAGTTCTTTTATTGATTTTGCTGTTCTTGCTTTTTTGAAAATTTTCCATTTGATCCTAGGTGTTTTATTTGAAAAAGGTGGTTTGAAAAAATTGGTGGAAAGAATAAGGCCACTTTTTTGCAATTTGACATTGTGGACTTCTACCGATCAATCTCGAAGAACCTATTCAGCCTCGCCCTGGAGTTCTACTCAGAACTAAGTTCTACTCGGACATCACAGAGGATGAGATCAGAATTATCCGGAACTGCAGGAAATCAGTTATAATCCACAACAACGAACAGTGGACTAAGAACTCAAAGGAGAACTTTGATTTATCAATGGATGCACTTGATTCTGCAGAAGCTTCGGATCTAACCGGATTATTCTTACTGTACAACTTAACTGCACATAAGGAAATAGAAACGAGCAGGATAGGACTGTATAGGGACGAAGGTAACAGCAGACATCAATCAATTAAACGATAGCCAACCATAAAAATGACCACTCAACACGCGCCCTCTTAGAAATTCTAACCAAAAGATATACCCGACCGATAAAACGTACATTCCAACAGATAATCCCATTAATCAACAATTTCACACTTACACACCAGATTCTTCAAAAGTCTAACGGTCAAAACTAGAGACACATTCACTTAATTACCAATAACCTCAACCAACCCCCACGACAACAACGAACCAAATATAAACAGAGAATGATTCCAAACGTTTATTTCTCCCGATCATGTGTTTGAATCCAAACATTGAAACAGCCATATGATTGTAGAGAAGAGGACATATATAGAAGAAATTATGTACATGTTCTAAAACATAATATATATATATATATATATATATATATATATATTATAAATTATATTTTAGCACATGTACATAATTATTCTATATATATTCGCTACGAAGGTACGTTCGTTTCGACATCGAAACTTCAATGTCTCATCAGGCTGTGTGTAAAGTACTGGAAATCCTTTTTCTTTATATTTATTCAGTTTTGTTCGAGGTGTTGGTGGGGGGTTAGTGATAGGGGGATAGGTCTTTGACCGTTGGAATTTTTGGAGAGAGTGTTTTGTTAGAGGTGTTGGTTGGTGTTAGTGATAGGGGAATAAGTCTGTGACCGTTGGATTTTTTGGAGAGGGCTTTCTAAAGTGGTTGATTAATGAGAGTCCCTGACCCTTAGACACTTGTAAATTTTAATTATCTAGTGACTAGACTATATCTTTATGGATTTCTTAGAAGAGCCGAAGTAGTTGGCGTGGATATTTTTATTTATTTTTAATATTTATATATTACCGAAGATTAACGAAACTTTGTTATAAACAACCGAGAATTTGAAATTATTTGTTTGAATATTATTTTTGATCGATACTCGTATTGAAGTAGATAATTTGTTTTAATCAAACAGTATTATATATTTATTTCTACCGGCCTAATTATTTACGATAAATTTTTGTTATGAAAATCTGTGTCACTCAGCAGGATTCGAAACTGGGCCCCCTCATCCACATAGGAGAAGAGATAGATTATATTACATTATTATATTAAGTATAATTAGGGGGATCAGTTTATTACTTTATAACAATAGAAAACCAATCCCTCACTTAATGCCCAGTATAAATTTTAATTATTTTTCCAACTATTCTATTCAGTTAGTCAGTTGAGTGCCATGCGTGATACACGCTTTGGGCGATCATGTCTCGAAAGAGACATGACTGGGCAGAAGATTATCCCACAGTAGGTTGCCATTGCTTTCTGCGGTAGACTGGTTACCAGCTATAGAATCCAATCTGTTCTGTTGTTTAACCCATAACTGGAGGGAAGAGACGGATTAATACCTTTCCCAAGGGTATTTGCGCGTATGTGAATGCAAGGAATTCAACTGGAATTCGAACTCGGCACTGCGATTTGTCGTTCTGCGTCGATATCCACTGCACGTACTACATCTCGTAGATAGTAGTAGTATAATGATGCCTCAGTAAGTAAATAGGTATCAGCAAACAGTACAGCTGAAGTTAGGGAAATACAGACTGGCATTAGAGTGGGTTTGTGCCGTAAAAAATGACGGCAAAATATTTATATCGATATGCCGTCTAAAATAGTGCAAAATATATTTTGATGTATCTACTATTAAGTATGTGCGTTGTTGTGCAATGGATATCGGCTCGGAACGAGAAATCGGGGAGCCGAGTTCGAATTCTAGTTGAATCCATTGCATTCACTTACGCTTGGGAAAGATATTAATCCGTCTCTTCCTTCCAGTAATGTGTTAAATAACAGGACAAGTTGGGTTCTATATCCTTGGCTGGCAACCAGTCTACCGCAGAAAGCAATGGCAACCTACTACAGGATAATCTTCTGCCCAGTCAGTCACATGTCTCTTTCGAGACATGATCGCCCAAGCGTGTTTCACGTATGGCACTTAACTGACTATTAAGTATCTTACCTTAAAAAACTCCAAACTCATGAGCATGAAAGGAGGTATATATATATGTGAAATGATTTGTTTGAACATTATCTTTGATCGATACTCATATTTAAGTAGATATTCTGTTTTTAATTAAACAGTTTTATATATTTATTTCTACCGGCCTGATTATTTACGATAATCATCATGTTACAGAAATTAACGAAGATTAACGAAACTGGTTATAAACAACCGACAACTGGAAATGATTTGTTTGAACATTATTTTTGTTCGATACTCATATTTAAGTAGATTATTCTGTTTTTAATTAAACAGCATAATGAATTCATATTTACTGGCCTGATTATTTACAATAAATCTTTATTACGAAAATGTGTGTCATTCAGCAGGATTCGAACCTGCGACCCCTATCCACGTAAGAGAAGCTATCATTTGATCTGGGAACATCTTAGACCGCTCGACCACGAATGATCTCCAGTCTAAACGAGGTTTTAATCAAGCCTATATAACACAATTTTCGATTCATCGCAACAACCATATCTGCTCTGAAATGTATCGTAATGTCAACAAATATAAGCATGTTACGAAAATTAACGAAGATTAACGAAAATTGGTTATAAACAACCGACAATTTGAAATGGTTTGTTTGAACATTATTTTTGATCGATACTCATATCTAAGTAGATAAAAACAAAATATCTACTTATTATCGGTTGTTTATAACCAAGTTTAGTTAATCTTCGTTATATATATATATATATATATATCTTAGAAGAAAACCAATAAATAATTATCCAAATGCTGGAGAATTTTTGTCTTTATTTTCAACTGAAATTAAAGCAAAAATACGACGTTTAGAACGGCTCATGATTAAACATAATAGACATTCATTGTCTCTTATATTTAACAGCGTATGTTTAGAATATATATATATATATATATATATATATATATATATATATATAAAATACAATAAGCCAAAGGAACTACTAAATCAGAGGAATGAAATAATATTCAAATGTAGACATAAAAATAAATTTAAAATAGGGTAGAAAGACACTAATCGGACTTCAAATCTATTGTGAATCATATCGATCTACACGAATGGAATTGGACGGTTCTAGTATTTTAGCTCTTTCTACTTTGATTTTTTATGCTTTTTATTTTTTCTTTCTAGGGTTTATCTTGTATTTTTTATTTTTATTTTTTCCTTCATATTGACTTATTCTTTATTATTATTTATTTGATTGTTTTATCTCTTGCTTTTTATTTTTGTTATGTCGTGAGTAAGAATAAATAACTCAACAACAGGAATAGGTTAATTGTTGTATTCCGTGAAAATAGTATTTACAAAGGTTATTAGTATCCAATACAAGAATAAGGGTTAATCGTCTCAACCGTCGTAAGACGTAGTATGAGCAATGGGTACTTCCGGGTCGTCACCGGAAGTCTACGACTGACTTGTCGATTGGCTGCTCGGCACACTCTCTTACGTAGATGCCACCATTACTTTACATAGTCCATTATAGCCGAATAGGCGCGGGCGTCCCAACAATTTTTTTATTTTTTATTTTTTTATTTTCATTTTTCATTGTTTATCTTTTATCTTTTTATGTTTATTTTGATCCTTACACTCCGGGATTTCATCATTTATTCCTAAGATTCTTATAAGTAGTGTAACTAGATAACTTTGTGCATATATTTAGGTCACGAAATGTTATGTTATTACCGTCATTTCGGATCGCCACCTCTGCTTATCAAAGGGTTAAGAAACTATTTGATTCGGTGGACGTGCACGCATGTGTACACGGGTGTATACGCGCACGGATTCGTAGGCATATGTATAGGCATGGATAAGCACAAGCAAATGTACGTACGTGGGGACACAGACATATGGTTGCGAATTTTGATTCCCAATTATTGAAATGTGCTTATTGTTTTCAAATTTCCGTTGTGTCAGTATGACTATGGACTACAGTCAGTCAGTTAAAGTGCCATACGTGATACACGCTTGGGCGATCATGTCTCGAAAGAGACATGACTGACTGGGCAGGAGATTATCCCGCAGTAGGTTGCCATTGCTTTCTGCGGTGGACTGGTTGCCGACCAAGGCTATAGAACCCAAACTGTACTGCTATTTAACCCATAACTGGAAGGAAGAGACGGATTAATACCTTTCCCAAGGTTATTTGCGCGTAAGTTAATACAATGGATTCAACTGGAATTCGAACTCGGCTCCTCGATTTCTCGTTCCGAGCCGATATCCACTGTACCACAACGCACATCCCATGGACTACAAGCAATATCATAAATACCTTAGGGCTTTCTTTCGTTCTTATAAATTAAGTCGATTATTTTTGCAATTGGTTACAGGGGAGGTGTGGAAGCCTAGTGTCTATTAATTTTATCCCTAAGGTCCTTAGCCTCGGGATCCAGAGGATCGATTATGTGCGACTGTGACAACTTATATATGTAAATACGTAGATACACAGAAATGTCTTACCCCCTGATGGTTCCATTTGATATTACTAGTGTCGCCGGTTTAACAGTACCTATTATTAATATGACTCGTATATGTGCGTTGTAGTACAGTGGATATCGGCTCGGAACGAGAAACCGGGGAGCCGAGTTCGAATTCCAGTTGAATCCATTGTATTCACTTACGCGCAAATACACTTGGGAAAGGTATTAATCCGTCTCTTCCTTCCAGTTATGGGTTAAATAGCAGAACAGATTGGGTTCTATAGCCTTGGTCGGCAACCAGTCTACCGCAGAAAGTAATGGCAACTTACTGCGGGATAATCTTCTGCCCAGTCAGTCATGTCTCTTTCGAGACATGATCGCCCAAGTGTGTATCACGTATGGCACTTTAACTGACTGACCTTAGAAAATTTTTGAGATCGCGGCTTAATAGAGTATTTTAAGAAAACAAAATCTCGAATCAAAATTATTATTCTAATTATGGTGGGAACACATTGCGACTAGGGATATAATGTACCAAGAGATTAGATTTACTTTCACCAATAAGACTCCCTGTAGCGGACCTTAACTTTTAGGCATAAATTACCGGTAACTTTTCTCTTCCCCCATTTACCCTAACTATAGTTATAACGGGCTAAATTTTGACTTCCGTGATCGTTAAATCTCAAACGCTAATCCTTAATCTTGAACGTTATAAATATTATATACTCATGTTCTTAAATTTGTATGGCTCTATTTCTCATTTTTTATTTTTATTTTGTCTTTATATTTTTCATCTACCTATCCGTTATTATTTATTACCCTTTATAATTTAGTTTTTACTTTGTATATATTCATTTCTTTATTTATTTATTCTTTACATTCGATCTTATGAGTATAAATTACTGATAACTTTTCCTCTCTCTCTTTTCTTTAACTATATTTATAATGTGTTTAACCTTGAGACTTTCAATGGTCTTTAAAATCACTTTAAATTAGAACCAACGTTTCAGGTATAACAGATGTAATTAGGATCTCAAATTACATTAAAATTAGGACAGAGGTTTGTGCGTACAGCAAACATATTCCAATGTGTAAAAAATTAAGGCTCATAGGGAAATCTTTCCCATTGTTTTCTATGAAAAAGGGTGGGGGCTGGGAAACACTGTCAGAACAAATGGCGTCTACAGCCATCTCGTATAATACAGTATCTCATAGATTTGTATCTATTCCCTGCGCCTTTATCGCACCTCCTCACTCCTCCCCCCTAACACCCGCTTGCTATTCCGCTTCAATTCCTTCTCTCTCTGCGGTTTCCCCCATCTTACCGCCGGCCGGGTCAACCACTTCAGCTTTAACTCTTCTACTTTTTCCTTTTCCGGGTTTAACCTTTGCCATCCTCACACATGTCAATCGGCAACCCTCCCACATACTTTACGCGGGGCTAGTTCTCAAATTTTTGAGTTTCGAATGAACGAGAGACTTTTCGTATATAAACGTCGCAAATGCCCGTCCTAATATGGGCATGTGGGCGTCTACTGCAAATCAAATAAAAGAGAAGGAGTTTTCGGGCTTTTTAATTTGGGTGGGAGGTTATTTTTCCATTACCCATTGTTGTACCATTTGGGTCTGAAGAGCCGCGCCAAGAACACAAGAGCGTCGAAATGTCATAATCCAAATTAATAATTAAAAATCTGTTATATAAAATATTACTCTGTTAAATAAACGAATTTAACATTGAGTTCTCTCGAGTTCGTCTCCTTTGGAATTTACCCGGATTACATACCAAGTGTACTACATTATATATATATATATATATATATATATATATATAAAAGGCAAAATGTTCGTGTGTCTGTCTGTGTATCCATAATACAAATCCACAATTTTTATCTGATTCTCACCAAACTTCAGACAAATATTCTTTAGGCTTCCGGTCAGGTCATGGGTTACTTATTTTTTCCGATTTCCCCTCCCCACGGAATTGGAAATTGATACCCCGATATCCGATCAGGTCTGATCAAGATCAGCCCTTTTATCGTGGTTCTTGCTGAAGAATTTGCTCTGACTTGATAAAATTATAGTTTTTAGTCTTAAATATTAGTAGATCTTCTCAGACGACTCATTTCCCCGATATCGGAAATCGATACCCCCGATATTCTATCGAATTTGATCAAAACCCGATATTCAGCCATCAATATGGCTCATTTTCTCCAATTTTACTCCCGATGGGTACAATAAGTTTTCATGGGCTTACTTAGGTTAGTTTATCCTTGGATGACTTATTTGACTCCGATATTGAAAATCGATACCCCGATATCCTATTGGGTTTGATGAAAATCAGGTTTTCAGCTCTTTTATTTTGGTTTTTGCTTCGGGTTTTGCTATAAGTAGGTATAATTGTAGTTCTTAGTCTTAAGAACCTACGGTCTTCGTGCTAAAGTCCAAAACGTCTGAGCCCCAGGACCATGGATTAGTTTTAAAGCTTTCATTGCACCCGAGCAACGCCGGGCTATCCTACTAGTATATATATATATTCAAGGAACGTGAAACAATTTCATCCATGCTTGTATGATCCTAGTATGAATTTATACAAACATGGATGATACTTGAATAACTCCTCCCTAATTTTGAAAATTCCAGTCGAGCTTTCACTGTTAGTGGGTTATAAAACAGAAAAATCACTTATTGTAAATTGCCTGAAGATACCGAAAGGTCGAAAGCTAGGTTACGGAAGTAATTCCTTTCCAAATTATATGTATACAAATAAATACACAATGGTTTTTATTATAAAAGGAAGGGTATTTTATTTCAGATTATATATATATATATATATATATATATATATATATATATATATGAAATAATCACTGGCCTTCATTCAGTAAGACGTACAATGTTGTAGTCACATTTACCGCGAAAAAACAAACTGATTGACGTCTGACCAACTCACAAGTCTCGTGTTGTGTCTCGTAACATCTTGTCGACACAAAGTTGAAATCACCGATTCGATTGGCTACTGACCGCAAGGCAAGTGCGTAATCAATTTCTGGGAGACGCATGCGCTGTCGGAACTCTTGACATGTAGTAGACTTCGTCATTTTTAATTTCAGTGAATGACGTTCAGGTCATTGCAAAAAAAGAAAATGTGGTAAAAAATAAGTTGAGTTTTCGCAGTGTAAACTTTGCAAAGACAACGTTAGATTAATGAGCTCAATTTGTTCATCTATCTATCTATCTATCTATCTATCTATCTATCTATCTATCTATCTATCTATCTCAGTCTGTTCATTATCTATCTATCTACATTCGCCTGTTTATATCTATCTATCTATCTATCTATCTATCTATCTATCTATCTATCTATCCCAGCAAGCTCGTATCTATCTCAGTCTGTTCATGACTATCTATCTATCTATCTATCTATCTATCTATCTATCTATCTACATTCAGCCTGTTCATATCTATCTATCTATCTATCTATCTATCTATCTATCTATCTATCTATCTATCTATCTATCTCAGTCTGTTTATATCTATCTATGTTGGCCACCTCGGCGCCGTGCAATGATTAGCAAGCTTGTCTTATGAGACTCTATAAAAACTGAGTAGTGAGTCCGTTCCTCACTGGGTACCCCATAATTTTGGCATTGTGCCACATCTAATCAGCGCTTAGAAAACCAACCATCTATCTATCTATCTATCTATCTATCTATCTATCTATCTATCTATCTATCCCTCTCTCTCTCTCTATATATATATATATGTATCTTGGTCTATGCACATTAATATTATATATATGTGATCAGAAGTTCACATTTAAGCGTGTAACTAAGTCATTATTCATTTTTATTTCTCTATCCAAAACGATCATATATATATATATATATATATATATATAACATAGTGATGATCATCCACGTATACTGTCTTAATATGTATAGGAAAGAATATTAATAAAAAGTTTTGAATTTAAAAACGTACTTTTTTAAACAGTATTTGTTTATTTTTATGCTCCACGGACGTGCCGCGTGTTGATTGGTTTACCGAAAATAAACAAACGGACGTGCCGCATGCTGATTGGTTTATCGACACCACGTGATGTAAACAAAAAAGTATTAGGACGCTATCGTAAAAATACGTTTCCAATTCTAATTTAAAAATCACTTGTTTCTGATGAAGGACCGAGGGCGGTCTGAAATATAAAAAATACAATAAAAATAAACAAATACTGTTTAAAAAAGTACGTTTTTAAATTCAAAACTTTTTATTAATATTCTTTCCTATATATATATATATATATATATATATATATATATATATATACGCCGTCTCTGCTATTGCGAACTCGTTTAAACATGGCAAATTATATATATAAATATATGCATTGGAGGAATTAAGTTAATGGATAGAGATAAAGCCGATGATTAATATAACATTAATGACAGACAGCTGTCATAGTCTGAAGTTATGTAAAACATGATAAAATTCGGAATACTGGTCTGGAAAAACATTGAAAAATACACTATAATAATAGTGGTAGTAATGATAATAATAATCGTGCCAGTGATTGTTGGTGCACTTGGAATGATAAAAAATGGAACAAAGCAACATATTGAAAGAATCCATGGGAACCCCAGCTTAAGAGATATACGAAGAATTGTTTTGTTAAGTACAGCCCACACACTAAGGAGAAATTTGTCCATGTAACACTAGAGATGATAGGGGAGATAGAAAAAACAAGAAATGGAGCCATACGAACACAACATGACACGCCTTATATCTTCCCGCAGACTTGGTAGGTAGTGCGACCATAGCAGAAATCGAAATATGATGAAAAATGACAACATAATAATAATAATGATTTTGGAACATTGCTTCAATGCAAAGAAAAATCTTAATACTGCTTGGATAGATTATCGTAAGGCATTCGATATTGTACCACATTCCTAGATTTTAAAGACTTTAAATATCTAGAAAGTATCACCCGTCATCATCAATTCCATCAAATAATGCATGTCGATATGGAAAACAACCCTTTACCTCAATAATATAAATAGAACCTATAAGTTTGGTGAAATATACATCAAAAGAAGTATATGTCAAGGTGACAGAATGTGCATATATAAAGTAACCCAAAAGAAAATAAGCCATCTATTTTACATGGATGACTTAAAGTTGCATGCTAAGAATGTTAATGAGCTGGAAGGTTTTCTCCAAACAGTAAAATGCTTCAGTGAAGTCATTAGAATGACATTAAAGTTGAATAAATGTGCTAAAGCTACAGTTTTAAGAGGATTGCTATAACAAATATCCTCAATTTCATTAAACCCTGCTGTAACAATAAAAGATTTAGAGTCAGAAGAAGCTTATAAATACCTAGGTGTAAATGAGAATGAAACAATTAACTATAAAAAAATGAAAGAAATAGTGTGTAAAGAGTACTATAAAAGGCTACGACTGATATTAAAAACTGAATTGAATTCTCAGAACAGAATTATGGCAATTAATAGCCTTGCCAACCCAGTGGTACAATATAGTTTCAGAATCTGGAACTGGATTCTAAACGACATTAAACTCTAAAACAAGAAAGCTTCTTTCTTAGCATAAGATGCATCATCCAAAGTTTGATGTAGACTGTCTAAACAAACCCCGTAAAGAAAGGTGGAAGAGGTCTTATTCAGCTAGAATTGTCATACAAGACAACAACTATTGGCTAACTAACATACATAGATACAATAAAGGACTGGTTGTAACAATTAGTCAAACAATATGAAAAGAGAAAGAAAAAATATTCAATAATGAAAAAGGCCGTAAATACAAACATGATTTACATTTAGTAGATTCTGTAGGAAAGCAAAACAGAAGCCAAGAACCAACTATTACGGCAAAAAATATGAAAAAGAAAGCCAAGGATAAAGCTCTTGAACAGATGAAACAACGCTGGCAAGACAAACCTCTGCATGACCAATATCCAGAACGTGCTGATAAATCCAATGTTGATAAAGTTAATACTCATCGATGGTTACGTGCATCTGGATTAAAATCTGAGACTGAAGGCTTTATTCTTGCAGCGCAAGACCAAAGACTTTTCACTAGGAACTTTCAGGTAAATATTATACATAATAACATGGATCCAAAATGCAGGTTCTGTGATAAATACCAAGAAAAAATAGAACATGTAATCTCAGGATGTTCTTTACTTGCCCCAAATAAATATAAAAATCGTCACGATAGAGTGGGGCAATATTTATATTGGACAATGTGCAAACACTATGGAAAATCTGTAAACAAACACTGGTATGAACATCACTCAGCACCGGTTACAAAATAGAAGACGTCACCATTCTATAGGATTACATCATCTACACAGACAGAAAAATTGAAGCAAATAGGCCGGACATAATTGTTAAAAACCAGAAAGAAAAACTTGCTTATTAATTGATATGGCTTGTCCAGCGGATTGTAACATAGCAAACAAGGAATTCAAAAAACTCAAAATATAAAGACCTGGAAATTGAAATAGGAAAAAATGTGGAAATTGAAAACAAGAATCGTGCCAGTGAGAGTGGGTGCACTTGGGATGATAAAAAATGGAACAAAACAACACATTGAAAGAATCCCTGGATACTCCAGCTTAAGAGGTATGCAAAAATTGTCTTGTTAAGTACAGCCTACACACTAAGGAGAACTTTGTCTATGTAACGCTAGGGATGATAGGGGAGATAGAAAAAACATGAAATGGAGCCATAACAACACACCACGACCTGCCTTAGGTCTTCCCTCAGACTTGGTAGGTAGTGCGACCATAGCAGAAATCGAAATATGATGAAAAATGACAACATAATAATAATAAGAGCAAGAGTACACGGAGACCACTAACTTCCGATAAGACAATTCCGACATCTTCTCAGCGATTGGCAAAACATGTTTATTAACTGCAATGAACTTGGCTGCTCTCAAGAATGAAAAATAACAAAACATTACCTCGATCGGTTTTAAAATTAAATGCACACATTAGACGTACAAATGATTGTAGTAAAAATCCCCAGAAAAATAAACCAGAAACTTTATCCTGTACTGAATCGAACCTAAGATCTAACCAGTCTGTGGTGAACAAAGCAATTTCTACATTTAAATATTCAAATCTGACTCATTGTTAGAAATAAACGAATTTTCCCGAATTTACGAACTTAGTTTAACACACACAAAACTTGCGAAATTTCATACCTCGATGCGAAATTGTTGTCCAATGGAAAGGCCAGAATCACATCCGGGAGTGAATTCCCAAACGAAATAAAAAGACGAGCCAATGAGATGAGCGTAGTTGACACGTTCCCTTGAAGATCGTGTCAGTCATGAGGCCAATCATCCTTGAAAATGTTATCCGAATCTATCAAGAGGGTCTTGTGATGTTTTGTCCACCGTCAGACAGACAGACAAACGTATCTGATTCGGATAAAACTTTGCATATATACATAAAATTTATTTAGAAATTGTCTGTTTGTCTGTCTGTCTTTTTGATTAACTAAAGATTAAGCCTCATCTTTGATGCCATTTGTACGGCGTTTCGGCCGTTAAACGCTCCGGCCTTTTTCAGGTGCTAGAAATTTCGAACCGAACCCTTTATTACAATCACTGGGTTATATGAACTTTATTCCTTGCGCAGTAGTGCCTCTAACCCTTCCAGAAGAGGCACTGCCACGCAAGGATGAAGTTCATGTACCCGAGTGATTGTAATAAAGGCTTTGAAATTCCTAGCACCTGAAGAAGGCTGGAGCGTACAACAGGCCGAAATATGGTTCAAATGGCAACAAAGATAAGAACAATAGTCCGAATAATATAAATACTGTAAATACTACCTCATCTCAGAAATATTGACAAATAGAATGATCTATTATTAAACGTCATACAAATGGCAACAAAGATGAGGACAATAGTCCGAATAATATAAATACTGTAAATACTACCTCATCTCAGAAATATTGACAAATAGAATGATCTATTATTAAAAGTCGTACAAATGGCAACAAAGATGAGGACAATAATCCGAATAATATAAATACTGTAAATACTGCCTCATCTCAGAAATATTGACAAATAGAATGATCTATCATTAAACGTCGTACAAATGGCAACAAAGATGAGGACAATAATCCGAATAATGTAAATACTGCAAATACTACCTCATCTCAGAAATATATACAAAAAAAAAAAAAAGAAATTAAGCTGCAAGTTCGTTTTTACTTTTTCATATCCAAAAATGTATTTCGACTCATTTTTGTGTATTTTATCTTTTTCTTTCTTTTAGATAATAAATATTAATTTTAGATTATAAATAATAAAGCTATCTAGGGGAGGTAATTCAGTATTTGGCACATGAAAGATAAAAAAATATTATTAAAATAGGATCGTAAATTTTAATGCTTCCAAAACGAAGCTGCTATCTATTAACCATCATAGACAATCGCTCCTACCCCCTCCCATTAGCCTGGATCAGGCTAGCCCTCCTAAGAACAAAACACTACACCTCCTTGGCTTAACACTCTCAGTGGACCTCAAGTGGAATTACTATATAGAATCCATAGCTAAATCCACTGCTAAGAAGGTCGGTTCACTGTGTCTGACCAGGAAGTTTTTTCCCGTCTGAATCCATCCTGCACATATATAAATCTACCATTCGCCCGTACATTGAATACTGCTGTCACATCTGGTCGGGTGCCCCTGCTATTCACCTCATGGTTCTTGATAAAATCCAATGGAGAATCTGTAATGTGATCGATACCTATTTGTCAGCTCGGCTGCAGTCGTTCTCTCACCGGCGTGACGTGGCTTCTCTGCGCCTCTTCTATAATTACTTTCATGGCTTCTGCTCCAATGAACTTAGCTCACTGGTACCCTCTAGGTATGAATTTACACGAGCTACTACATTTGCAACTAGGTCCCACCCTTTTACAATGAAACCGATAAAATGTAATCGCAGTTTCTACTCTAACAGTTTCTTTTCTCGCACTTCCCGCTCGTGGAATTCCCTTCCATATACTTGTTTCCCCGACAGCTACAATCTCCAGGACTTTAAATGTAATGAACATAGACTTCTCCTATCTAACTAACTCGCATCCTTTCTCTCAAGCTCGTTTTCCTATCCACCCCACCCTCTCATCCGTCTGTTACCCTCCTCCTGATATCCCCTATAATTAACCTCACTTTCTCATCACTTTTCCTATGTAACCCTCTGCGCAATAGTGGCAGTGAAACTGTCTTGCTTGGGGTGAAATGATTAAAAAAAAAATCAGAGGACTTGCAATTGAATGCCTTTTATTTCTTACCCAGGACGATCTCCTTAGGGAAAAAATTTCTTGGGTTAAAGACAGACCAAAAGGAAATTATGCTCATGAAAGAGAAGGTGGGATATTTTTCTCGATTCTCTCGTTGTGTTATCTTTCATTTACTTCCATGATATTGACACGTGGTACTACTATATACTTTATATCGCCATCTTGGCTTCTTCAATGGATCCAAGGGACACAACTCATGAACACTAAAGAGTTTTAAAAGATACTAGCACAAAGAGTCATGATGGGCCCGGTTACAATAGCAATTCCTCAAAACTTCCAAATCAGAGGCATTGTTGCTGAATATAATTTACCATCATCCACAGAATGTGTGATTGTCTGGGAACCGTTGTTTCATCATGGTCTGGCCGTAAGCAGTGGATGACATTTGATTCTTATAAAATATTCTCATCCGTCTATTACCCTCCTCCTGACATCCCCTATAACTAACCCTCGTTCTCATCACTTTTCTCGCACCTCCCGCCTGTAGAATTTCCTTCCGTGTACTTACTTTCCCGACAGCTACAATCTCCAGGAACCTAAATGTATGGTCAATAGACATCTCCCATCTCACTAACTCGCATCTATTCTCCCAAGCTGTTTTTTCATCTACTCCACCCCCCCCATTACACCGGTATTCTCATCCGTCTATTACCCTCCTCCTGACATTTCCCATAACCCATTTTTCTCATCACTTCCCCCTATGTAACTCCCTGAGTAACAGTGGCAGTAGAATGCCTTGCTTGGTGTGACTTGCAATGGGATGCCTTTTATTTCCTACCCAGGACGATCTCCTTAGGGAAAAGATTTCTTGGGTTAAAGACAGACCAAAAGGAAATTATGCTCATGAAAGAGAAGGTGGAATATTTTTCTTGATTCTCTCGTTGTGTTATCTTTCATTTATTTCCATGATATTGACACGTGGTACTACTATATACTTTACTCGCAGTATAGCCCGGCGTTGCTCGGGTGTAATGAAAGCTTTAAAACCAATTCATGGTACTGGAGCTCAGACTCTTTGGATGTTGGCACGAAGACTAAAAAGCAATAGTTGTTTCCAGTTAATGCGAAACCGTAGACTGAAAGAAAAATGAATGGATGTAAGTCAAATTTTGATTTCCTGGTATCGATATCAAATAAGTTTTTTTCGTCGTAAACTGAATTTTGAAGGCTAAATAAGTCCTCTGAGTAAATGGTATCATGGCTGAGACAAAAACTACAATTATACCTACTTAGAGCCAAACCCGAAGCAAAAACTAAAATAAAAGGGCTGAAAAAATATCCAACTCCACATTTGACTCATCTGGAGGACACTCACCCGACTTCCCTATTAGAACTGAGGCTAAACTGCACGACGTATATATTACACCGACAGTAGTTTCCCGAGTAATCTCAAAAATTGACCCCATAAGGCTCCCGATGGTGATGGAATCCCTGTGATAGTATTAAAGAGGTGCGCTCCTGAACTCTCCCCTGTCCTCTCTATACTATATAACTACCGCCTTTCTGCTTCCTGTTTCCCTGCATGCTGGAAGCTCTCTTCAGTCGTTCCTGTATTTAAGAACTGTGGTGAACCCTCGGACCCATAACAACTATCGCCCTATCAGTCTACTACGAATATTCGAGAAAGTGTTCGAGGCCATAATTAATGCTGAAATAGTTCAACATCTTACTGCCCACAAACTTTTCTCTGACAGGCAATATGGCTTCCGCTTTGCCAGGTCCACGGGCGACATGCTAACAACCGTTACGGAGTACATGCTCCAGACCATTGATGAGTCAGGCGAGGCTCCTGCTGTTGCCCTGGACATCTCCAAGGGTTTGACAGGGTTTGGCATTCTGGCCTTCTATGCAAGCTACGGGGTTACGGTATTACCGGCTGCTTGCTTGACCTAATCTAATCTTTTTTAAATAACCGCAAAATGAAGGTCGTCTTGAATGGGCATGACTCTTCATCCTACAGCACAAATGCTGGTGTCCCACAAGGCTCTGTCCTGGGCGCGACGCTCTTCCATATTTTCATCAACGACCTCCCAGATGAGATCAAGTGCCAAGTAGACATCTACGCAGACGACACCACAATTTACTCCCGCGTCAGTAAAAAACCCGCCGTGGCGGACAAACATAATCTCGCTGATGACCTTGAACGGGATCTACACTCTGTGGTGAATTGGAGCAAGAAGTGGCTTGTCAATTTCAATGCGTCTAAGACCAAGCTGTTGTCTGTCAATCATCACAGGCAACCTCTCCTGCTTCCCATAAGCATGAACCAAGCGATTCTCCCTGAGAGCAATACACTGTGCCTCCTCGGCTTTACCTTCTATTCTGATCTCAAATGTAACCACTACATCGAGTCCATAGCTAAATCCACTGCTAAGAAGTTTGGGTCACAGTGTCGCGCCAGGATGCTTTTTCCCCCTGAATCTATCCTGCATATATACAAGTCAACCATTCATCCGTGCATGGAGTACTGCTGCCATATATGGTCAGGCGCCCCTGCGGTTCACCTCAGTGTTCTCGACAGGTTCCAAAGGAGAATCAGTAATGTGATAGGTACTGACTTGGCAGCTCGACTACAGCCACTTTCCCACCGTCGAAATGCGACCTCTCTTTGTCTGTTCTATAAATACTTTCATGGCTTCTGCTCTGACGAACTTAAGTCACTGGTGCCTCCTCAACAGGTGCTTACTCGTGCAACCAGATTGGCAACTGGGTCCCACCCATTCACAGTTAGGTTAGCCAAATGCAGACAACAATTCTACTCCTGCAGCTTATTCTCTCGCACTTCCCATATTCTTGCTTTCCTGACGGCTACAACCTCCAGGAATTTAAATGCAATGCCAATACTCTTCTATTAACCACTGGACTCTAGCGCTCTCCCCACCCCCGTATATCCTTCCTTTCTTTCCACCTATGTATCTGTCATCGCACCTGCATTCTCAGCTTTCTATTGCTCTTTTTTAACTGGTCTGTACTCCTCACTCTCTTCTAATTAAACTTTTTACAGTTATGTAGCCCCCCCCCCCCGCACTTGCTCGGGGTGAAATGAGTAAAAAAAACATACAGGAAGGTAAACAGACACACAATATAATCTTGTCTTATATATATTTATATATATATATTATCAATTTTTTGCACTATTGTAAGAACTGCAACCTTGAAACTTCTGAATATCGTTTCTTATGTCTTTGTCTATGAGTGTATCAGATTTGATTAAAATCGGACCACTCCTTCTATAACCCGAATTTTTCGATTACCGATTTTCGATATTTATCGGGGATACCTCGACACAATTCCTAGTTAAGAACACTCGCAGACACTTATAGTACAACTGTGTAAATTTTCAAGAAAATCGGTTCAGCCGTTTCGGAGTCTATAGGTAACGGACACACACACAGACACACACACACAGACAAAGTTCCATTTATAAATAAGTTACCTATTTATATAGCAGTTTCAAGGTTGCAGTTTTTACAATAGTGCAGAAAATCGATAATATATATATATATATATATATATATAAAAGGCAAGATGTTTGTGTGTCTGTCTGTTTATCTGCCTGTATGTCTGTGTTGTTTCAGCCCTTTTATTTTAGTTTTTTCTCCGGGTTTGACTCTAAGTAGGCATAATTGTAGTTCTTAGTCTCAGCCATGATACCATTTACTCAGAGGACTTATTTGGCCTTCAAAAATACAGTTTACGACGAAAAAAAAACTTATTAGATATCGATACCAAGAAATCAAAATTTGACTTACATCCATTCATTTTACTTTCAGTCTACGGTTTCGATTTAACTTGAAAGAACTATTGCTTTTTAGTATTTCGTGCCAACATCCAAAGAGTCTGATGACCATGGATTAGTTTTAAAGCTTTCATTACACCCGGGCAACGCCGGGCTATACTGCTAGTATTTTATAAACTGTGTTTGTAAAGTCGTCATTATTCGTATTAGGTCTATAAATATAGTTTTCTGGCTAGGGCTAAGTTTATACGCGAATGTAAAGACTGTATTATTTTCGAAAATTATTCTCAGGTTTTTCCTTTTTGAAAAAAACTTCGTTGGTATTTTTAGCTAATGTAAATATACCGAAAACGTAAATGGTGTCAATTACCGGTTCAGGGTGTCTGTAATTTTTAGTTTCGTTTTCTAAGAAGGAAAAAAAAAAGGGTTGAATTGTCGGAAACTTAGATTAAAAAAAAAATTAAGTAAAGAACTGTCGTTGATTTTTATTGTTTTCTTTTTAATGCTAAAACGGCATGAATTAAAAACTCTTGCCAAAACCCAATCTACTCAAGATGGATGTGCATTGTGGTGCAGTGGTTATCGATGCGGAACGACAAGTCGCGGAGACGAATTCAAGTTAAATTCCTTGTATTCACTTGCGCACAAATACCCGTGGAAAAGGTATAAATCCGTGTCTTCCCTTCAGTTATGGGTTAAATAACAGGACAGATTGGGTTCTATAGTCTTAGCTGGCAACCAGTCTACGGCAGAACGTAATGGCAAAATACTTCGGGATAATCTGCCCAGTCAGTCATGTTTCTTTCGCTGACATGATCGCCCAAAGCGTGTATCACGTATGGCACTTAACTGACTGACTGAATATAATAGTTAGAGACATGATTAAGGCTTCTACTGGGCATAAAATGGGGAATCGGTTTTATATTGTTATGAAGTAATAAACTGATCCCCCTTGTAATTACTACTTAATAATACAATACATATCTTCTCCCTCCAGCTATGAGTCAAATAACAGGACAGATTGGGTTCTCTAGCCTTCGTCGGCAACCAGTCTACGGCAGAAAGCAATGACAACCTACTGCGAGATAATCTTCTGCCCAGTCAGTCATGTCTCTTTCGACACATGATCGCCCAAAGCGTGTATCACGTATGGCACTTAACTGACTGACTAATCAGGATACGATGGGTAAACTATCGCCATTTTTAGTTTCGCGCATGCGCATTGTTTGCTTTTGATTTTGTCGGTTGCACAGTATAGTAGGGTCAGTTGGGAACCGTCTGTGAGAAAAGGAGAATCGTGAAATTTGGAAACGGCCTATTGTACCACTTGGTATTCGTACCGGAAGCAACAATACAAACATTTCACAGTATTTTGGTGTGAATCTGAGAACAGTATTCGGAAAGAGCTGGATGAGTTTAATGGTAATTCCGAAGTTCTGGCACCTCAAACTCACTCTAATCCTTCTGAATAAAAAAAAAATTCCGAATTTGTTGATGATGGCCTCAGTATTAACACGGAGGACTAGATCAAGTGCTTTGTGAAGGTAGTGCTACCCTGGGTCAAGAGGGTGGCCGCTGGAAAACTATAAATCTGGCAACAGGTTACGTGCATGACCATGACATTATAACATATAAAAAAATTCATTTTGGACAATATTCACGTTCTAATGAACGTTAAACAATTTGTCAGCCGTTATATTTGAAGCAAAAAAATAATTACAGTAACTTTTAGTAACACAGTTTTGCAGTTATTTTTTGTTACCACAACTCACATCCCTGAAGATGATCTCGGAATGAGATTGAAAGTACTTGGGAGAATCGAGAAATGAATAATAATATCAACTGTCAAAGTTACAGCTCATTTCTTGCATTTCTTAATTATAATACGCGGAAGATTATCAGTGAGTATGAACGGATTTTATTAAAAATAAGCAGACACAATGGTTGCAGGTTATTTGATATATATATATATATATATATTATCCGGTGATAATGAGGAAAAATATACATAAGAGTAACAGAAGGACTTTGGAAATAAAGAAATTACGCTCATATATATATATATATATATATATATATATATATATATATATCCTTTATATTGCAATAAAGACCGTGGTGTGCCTATATATATATATATATATAAATTTGTTTGTCAATATGTCAGCACTATCACTGATATGGAGCGCTTTCAAATAAGTACCGCGCATATATAATATATAAATAATATAATGTATATAACTAATTGCATATGTACATAGACATTTATAATTATATGCATACACTTTTCTCTCTCTCTCTCTCTCACACACACACACACACACACACACACACATATATATATATATATATATATATATAATTCACTACTGTCATGCTCAAAGATTTAGATTATTGTAAGACACTTAATAGTAGGTACATCAATATATATATATATGTTTCCGTCATTTTAGAATATCAGTAGAATATGTACTGCTATAAACGAGAAAACTGGGACTAGTTTCGTGATTTCCTTTGCGATGTCTTTTAGAATAAAATTTTTAGTTTCCCTGTTCAAAACTAAGCCTCCTTCTGGATGAAAGCTGGTGTTGATTCTTTCATCTGATCTAGGAAATTCCTACTTAAACTTCGTTCCTTTCCTTGGTTCTCTCCTGTTTGCTCGGCTGCCATCGACCACAGAAATCACTTCATTTCGGTCATACCGGAGTGACACTTCTAATCACAATAGGCGCCTTTTTCTCTTTGCTCGTAATGAATGTAAGTGTGTACTAAAAGATGATAAGCTGTTGTTTGCTGATGAAATAAAGCAGCGCATAGCATCTCGCAAGTTTAGTTCCAAAGGTTAATGGCAGCTCTGCAAGAGTGTGCTGAACAACAGACAACACTCGATCCTTCCACCATTCAATCAATTCGAAGTCCTTACATCCAAAGCAGATAAGGTCAAGTGGTTTCCCCGCAAATTCTCTTCCAACTCGACACTTGACTCGTCTAAAGTACCCACACCCAATTTCCCACCTAGAACTGAGGCTCAGCTGAGTAATATATACAGTACTGTGCAAAAGTATTAAAACAAGAACTATTTTATCTTTCATGAGGCATCAAAATAATTGCGACAATTTACCAATCGCACCTAGTATATATACAGTACTGTGCAAAAGTATTAGGACAAGAACTATTTTCTCTTTTATGAGGCATCAAAATAATTGCAACAATTTACCAATCGCAACTCGTATATATACAGTACTGTGCAAAAGTATTAGGACAAGAACTATTTTCTCTTTTATGAGGCATCAAAATAATTGCGACAATTTACCAATCGCACCTAGTATATATACAGTACTGTGCAAAAGTATTAGGACAAGGACTATTTTATCTTTCATGAGGCATCAAAATAATTGCGACAATTTACCAATCGCAACTCGTATATATACAGTACTGTGCAAAAGTATTAGGACAAGGACTATTTTATCTTTTATGAGGCATCAAAATAAAGCTTAAAATCACCCCTCTCCAAACACTTTTGCACACTACTGGTCGTGTACAAAAGTATTAGGACAGGGGTGATTTTCCTAAAATCCTCACTGAAATTCAAATACAGTGTGAAAAGCCAAGTAAATTGCTAATAAATATTGATTATTTAAAATTAGGTGTAAAAGAAATGTATTAACAAGAAGTTTTACTAAATTTTTCCTATTTTCTATTAAACAAATTATTTTGAAATTACTCATTATTATTATCAAAGACTAAAAAGCAATAGTTGTTTCCAGTTAAAGCGAAACCGTAGACTTGATTACAGACACCCTGATCGGGTAATTGACACCATTTACGTTTTCGGTATATTTACATTAGCTAAAAATACCAACGAAGTTTTTTTCAAAAAGGAAAAACCTGAGAATAATTTTCGAAAATAATACAGTTTTAAATTCGCGTATAATCGTAGCCCTAGCCAGAAAACTGTATTTATAGACCTAATACGAATAATGACGACTTTACAAACACAGTTTATAAAATACTAGCAGTATAGCCCGGCGTTGCTCGGGTGTAATGAAAGCTTTAAAACTAATCCATGCTCCTGGAGCTCAGACTCTTTGGACGTTGGCACGAAGACTAAAAAGCAATAGTTGTTTCCAGTTAAAGCGAAACCGTAGACTGAAAGAAAAATGAATGGATATAAATCAAATTTTGATTTCCTGGTATCGATATCAAAAAAGTTTTTTTCGTCGTAAACTGAATTTTGAAGGCTAAATAAGTCCTCTGAGTAAATGGTATCATGGCTGAGACTAAGAATTACAATTATACCTACTTAGAGACAAACCCGAAGCAAAAACTAAAATAAAAGATCTGAAAAAATACATACATACAGGTAGATAAACAGACACACACAAAAAACATTTTGCCTTATATATATATATATTATCGATTTTCTGCACTACTGTAAGAATTGCAACCTTGATACTTTTGAATATCATTTCTTATGTCGTTGTCTATGAGTGTGTCAAATTTGATTAAAATCGGACCACTCCTTCTATAACCCGATTTATTTGATTATCGATTTTCGATATTTATCGGGGGTACCTCGACACAAAACCTAGCTAAGAACACTCGCAGACGCTTATAGTACAACTGTGTAAATTTTCAAGAAAATCAGTTCAGCCGTTTTGGAGTCTATAGGTAACGGACACACACACACGCACACACACACACACACACACACACACACACACACACACACACACAGAGACAAAGATCCATTCATAAAAAAAAGTCTAGATTAGATTTAGATTAGATTAGATATATATTATCTGGTGATAATGAATTTCCTGATGTAATAAGTTCCGAAGTAGGCATCTATGCAGATGATACCACCATTTACTTGACTGACTGAATATAATAGAAACATGAATAATCTTTCTACTGGGCATAAAGTGGGGGATCGGTGTTCTATTGTAATGAAGTAATAAACTGATCCCCCTCTAATTACTACTTAATAATATTAAGAAATCTGCCAAGGCTGACAAAATAATCCTGGTTGCTGCACTTCAAAAGGACGCTTAATCTGCGATTCAATGGGACCTGAAATGGCCCCTAGATTTTAATGCTTCCAAAACAAAAGTCCTCTTCTTTAATGTCGTGGACCCGGTTAAGAGTACAGCAAGAAATAATATAACAAGAACAACCAAAATAGGAAATAACGATATATATATATATATATATATATATATATATATATATATATATATATTTTCTAGACATATGCTATTAAATATAAGAGACAATGAATGTCCATTATGTTTAATCATGAGCCGTTCTAAACGTCGTATTTTTGCTTTAATTTCAGTTGAAAATAAAGACAAAAATTCTCCAACATTTGGATAATTATTTATTGGTTTTCTTCTAAGCTTTCGGCTCACATGAGCCATCTTCAGAGAGGTAGTTTAAACTGAAATATTATAAAATCCACCATCACCGACGATTTTATCCTGTGTTGACATAACAGAACGGCTCATGATTAAACATAATAGACATTCATTGTCTCTTATATTTAATAGCATATGTCTAGAAAATTACTTTTGCCTCGATATACTAAATATATATATATATATATATATATATATTAAACAGCAAAATACAAATACATTGAATTCTGTTAGTGGAACGAATAAATACGAGTTAGGAAGTAATACCGTAATTGGGACTCAATGGTAAAAAGGTAGCAGTCTTAGCTATCTCTGCCTATCGCTCTCTGCTAATCTGCTGATCTCTCACTGAGCTCTCACTCTCTGCTTATCTGCCCTACTCTTGTGAGGGGAAGTATATGTATATGATAGAAGATTTTCCTAGGCCGAGAAAGGTCACTGGACCGAGGAATAGCCCTCATGGCTGCCAGATATTCGAAGAGAAAAATTGATCGCCCACGAGGCTTACGGCACCGCCTCGAGACCGAGGGAGTGATAGTAAGGCTAGGGAACGCGTCCCTCACTATCCCCGTTAGCAACGAGTCTTCCAATAACGCACGTCTGAGATAAACCACCCTTAAAGCGAGTTTTTGACTCGCCAAGTGTGGCATTCCCAGACCCCCATAACACGGACGTTGGTAACAGACACGTTTGTCGACGTGATGTTTGCGTCTTCTCCTCTCCACTGCGGATCTCTCACTCTGCCACGTCTTGCGAGGGGAAGTATATGTAGTTGTAGGAAGAGTTTGTAATGGGTGATGCCACCATGACATTTAACCACCATAGAGAAACTTTCTTGCCTACCATTAAAATGCATGAAGCTAATCTTGATAGCAACACACTTTGCCTCCTTGGCCTCACTCTCTTAAGTGACATCAAATAGAATGACTATACCCTTTTCCTTATCTCTCTATTCTAGGTCCCACTCTTTTCCTTATCGACATTAACGATCTCCCCGATGTAATAAGAGAACAAGTAGGCATATACACTGACGACACTACGCTTTACTCTCGCATTGATCGACGGTCTGCCGAGGCCGACAGAGCAAACATCGTTGCCGAGCTGAAAAAGGACCTCCAATCTGTGGTGGATTGGGTGAAGAAATGGCTCGTAAATTTCAATGCTTCCAAAACGAAGCTGCTATCTATTAACCACCACGCACAATCGCTTCTACCCATCATTAACATGGATCAGTGTAGACTCCCTGAAAGTAAAACACTGATCCTCCTCGGGTTAACTTTCACAACAGACCTCAAGTGGAATGGCTATATAGAATCCATAGATAAATCCGCTAAGTCGGTTCTCTGTGTAGGGCCAGGAAGTTTTTCCCGTCTAAAACAATCCTGCACATATACAAATCTACCATCCACCTGTGCATTGAATACTGTTGCCATATTTGGTCGGGTGCTTCTGCTATCCACCTAGGTGTCATTGACAAAATCCAACAGAGAATCTGGAATTTGATCGATCCCGACTTGGCAGCTCGGATACAGTCGCTCTCTCACCGGCGCAATGTAGCTTCCCCGTGTCTCTTCTACAAATACTTTCATGGCTTCTGCTCAGATGAACCTAGCTCACCGGTACCCCCCATACATAAATTTGCTCGATCCACAAGATTAGCAACTAGGTCCCACCCTTTTACTATGAAACTAATAAATTGCAACGCAAATTCTACTCCATCAGTTTCTTCTCTCGCACTTTCCGCCTGTGGAATTCACTTCCGTTCACTTGCTTTCCCGACAGCTACAATCTTTAAGAATTCAAATGTAAATTCAATAGTCATTTCCTATCTCACTAACTTACATCCCCTCTCTCACCCCCTCTCTCATGCTCCTTTCTTCGTCCACTCCACTCCCATCCTTCTCCTACCCTCTTCCTGACACCCCCTGTAACCTGTCACTCTTTGTCATAACTTGCCCCCTACGTAACCCCCCAGAAAAACATTGGCAGTAAAATGCCTTGCTGGGGTGACACGATTAAAAAAAATACCTGGTAGAGGTTGCTGCTGTTCATATCAAAGTTCTCGACAGAATCCAAAAAAGGATCTGCAATATAATTGATCTGGACTTAGCAGCTCGCTTTTAGTCAGTTTATCACCGGCGTGATGCGGCTCCCCTCTGTCTTTTCTACAAGCATTTCCATGGCAACTGCTCTGACGAGCTTTTTTTCCCCTGGCTCCCTGACCACATGCATTTACTTATGTTACTAGACTGGCATGTTTGTCCCACCCTTTCACCGTCGAAATAGTAAAATGTAACCGTCTCTTCTACTGTTACAGTGTCTTTTTTCACACTTCCCGTTTCTGGAACTTTCTACCTTTTACTTGCTTCCCTGATATCTATAATCTCTAAAAGTTAAAAATGCAACGTTAATTGCTTTCTTCGGTCTACTTGATTCCCATCCATCTCTTATCCTTTCTTCGACATACCCTGTAACTTGTTTTTCTCTTATTGTAACCCCTGCACACCAGTAGCGGTCCTGTTTCCCTGATAGCTACAATCTCAAAAATTTCAAATGCAACATCAATTGTTATCTTCTCTCTATTGGATTCTCATCTGTCGCTTATCATTTCTTCGACATTCCCTGTACCTTGATTATCTCTTATTGTAACTACCTGCGCCCAAGTGGTGGTCCTACCTTGCTTGGGGTTAAATGATTATAAAAAATATCAAATCTGTATGGGTCATTTAATACCAGCGTTCATTTTTAACAGGAGCTTGAATAGTTTCTTCTTGAAAAAATATATTTTGTTTAATTGTGCGTTGTGGTGCATTGGATATCGGCTCGGAACGAGAAATCAGAGAGCCGATTTCGAATTCCAGCCGAATTCATTGCATTCACCTATGCGCAAATACCCTTGGGAAAAGTATTAATCCGTCTATTCCTTCCAGTTATGGGTTGAATAAGAGGACAGATTGGGTTTTATAGCCATGGCTGGCAACCAGTCTACCGCAGAAAGCAATGGTAACCTACTGCTGGATAATCTTTTGCCCAGTCAGTCATGTCTCTTTCGAGACATGATCGCCCAAGCGTGTATCACGTATGGCACTTAACTGACTGACTGAATATAATAGTTAGAAACATGATTAAGACTGCTACTGGGCATAAAGTGGGGGATCATTTTCTATTGTTATGAAGTAATAAACTGATCTCCCTCTAATTACTACTTAATAATATAATATATATCTTCTTCCTCTAGCTATGAGTCAAATAATAGGACAGATTGGGTTCTATAGCCTTGGTCGGCAACCAGTCGACCGCAGAAAGCAATGGCAACCTACTGTAGGATAATCTTCTGCCCAGTCAGTCATATCTCTTTCGAGACATGATCGCCCAAGCGTGTATCACGTGTGGCACTTAAATGACTGACTGAATTTTAAAAAAAGTATAATTTCAGATTCTTTTTACCCCAGTTTTTTTTGGGGGGTCTACACTTTGATCATAGCTGGGACCCCAACAGATACTACCGCATCAGGTCAGGGTGGATTTAGTGTCATATCCAGGAAGATTTTCATGAGATTGCATCTAATGTTTAAATAAGATGTGCCCATCTCTTCGTATCAGTACTTGTATAAATATAGGTCATAGTTTAAGAAGAGATTAAATATTTTAGAGGTCTCATTCCCTCTTACAACTTCATATGTTTCAGTATTAAATTATTCCATTTGATATCTTTCTATTTTGAAGTATGCAATTTGATGTGTTTCAGTATTGAATCATTCAGTTTGATATGTTTAAGTATTCATGCATTCAATCTGATATCTTTCTATTTTGAAGTATTCAATTTGATGTGTTTCAGTATTGAATCATTCAGTTTGATATGTTTAAGTATTCATGCATTCAATCTGATATCTTTAATTTTTGAAGTATTCAATTTGATGTGTTTCAGTATTGAATCATTCAGTTTGATATGTTTAAGTATTCATGCATTCAATCTGATATCTTTCATTTTTGAAGTATTAAATTTGATGTGTTTCAGTATTGAATCATTCAGTTTGATATGTTTAAGTATTCATGCATTCAATCTGATATCTTTCTATTTTGAAGTATTCAATTTGATATATTTTAGTTTTGACGCATCTATTTTCATATGTTTCAGTATGAAATAAATTCAATTTGAAATGTTTCAGTATTGAATTATTCAATTTGATATGTTTCAGTTTTGAATCATTCAGTCATATATCTTTCAGTATTGAAGTATTAAATCTGATATATTTCAATTTTAAAATATTCAATTTGATATGTTTCAGTATTGAATTATTCAATTTGATATTTTTCTGTTTTGATGTATTCAATTTAATATATTTCAGTTTTGTCGTGACATATCGCGCATGGACGGGCCTCCCTTCATGAACCTCCGGTGGGCAACCCCGAGGCCACATTATGCTGCAGGCTGCGCCAGTCTCCATTCCTCACATGCTGCAAATAGTAACGAACTGATTCTACCCTAGTCCTCTCTCCTCAACCAAAACACCATGAAAAAGAACAAACATAATACCAAAATCAAACCAGCTACTCGGAAAAGGCCCAAACCTCTCTGTGTCTCTTTCACTAACATACGCGGTATCCGCACTAACTTTTATAGCGTAGAAGCATTTCTCCAAACTAACTTACCTGATATCTTAGCCCTATGTGAAACTAACCATGACCCGCCTATCCCCTCCTCTGAGTTCTATGTTCCTGGTTACCTTCCCCTCTTCAAGAAGGACTCCAACGTCCATATGCATGGGCTTGGTGTATATGTCAGTGAACACCTCCCCCTACCTAGAGTAACATCTCTCGAATCCATGAACCAGTCTTTCATGTGCTTCCGCCTCTCACTTCTAAGCTCTGTTAGCTATCTCTTCTTCCTCTACCGCTCCCCCTCCTCCTCTGACTGTTCGGTACTTGACAGCATCTCTGTCAATATTGACAAGGCCATTTCTTCGCACCCATCTGCCCATATTTTCGTGTTTGGCGACTTTAACGCCCACCACACTAAGTGGCTGGAAAACTCTGTAACCGACCCTGCTGGTGTCCACACCTTAAATTTTTCAATCTTCCAATCCCTTACGCAAGTGGTGGACTTCCCCACGCGTTTCTCCAATAGCCCTAACGGAAGGGACTCGCTACTAGACCTCTGCTTCACTTTCACCCCAAATTCTTGCTCCACCAGACAGCTCTGCCCTCTCGGAAATTCTGAACACGCTGTAGTTTCTGTCAACATCTCGTTCCACTCCACCCCTACCCAAGAAACCCAGACCAGCAGAATATCCTACTCCTATCAAAGAGCAGACTGGAATTCGTTCCGTGACTTCCTCTGCCACGTCTCTTGGAACAATGTTTTTAGTCTTCCCATCGAAGAATGTGCATCAGAGTTCTCCTCCTGGGTTAAGGCTGGCATCGATGCATTCATCCCTGCCAGAAAATTTCAGCTTAAATCCCATTCGTCTTCCTGGTTCTCACCCGCTTGCTCGGCCGCCATTGCCCACCGGAATCACTTCTTCCGGCTTTATCGTAGCCACGCGTCGGGCCAAAACAGGCGCCTTTTCGCCTCAGCTCGTAATAAGTGTAAAAAGATACTTAACGAAGCTAAGATGCTGTTTGCTGCCAGAATGAAGCAGCGCATAGCATACTCAAAGTTCGGTACCAAAGACTACTGGCGCCTCTCTAATCGCGTGCTTAGCAAGAGTAAGTCCTCAATACCCCCATTAATAAACGAGTTTGAGGTCCTCACCTCCTCAGCGGACAAGGCTGAACGCTTTGCGCGTAGATTCTCGACCAATTCGACTCTGGATTCGTCTGGAATCCATACACCCGATTTCCCATCTATAACTGAGGCCCAACTGAATGACGTCCACATCACGCCCTCGCTGATTTCTAGCATAATCTCAAAACTGGACCCTCACAAAGCGAGTGGTGGGGATGGAATCCCAATCATAGTTTTGAAGAATTGTGCCCCTGAACTCTTCTCTATCCTTTCTAAGCTCTACAACCTCTGCCTATTTTCCTCCTGCTTTCCTGCCTGTTGGAAGTCATCTTCTGTGATTCCAATATTCAAGAACACTGGTGAACCATCGGACCCCGCAAATTACCCCCCCCCATCAGCCTTCTTCCGATCTTCGGCAAAGTGTTCGAAACCATTATCAATGCCGAGATCGTTCAGCATCTCACAGTCGACGGGCTCCTCTCGGACAAACAGTGTGGCTTCCGCTTCACCAGGTCTACTGCTGATATGCTAACGACCATCACCGAGTATATATACCAGGCTCTCGGCAAGAATGGTGAAGCCCGAACCGTCTACTTGGATATCTCTAAAGCATTCGTCAGAGTATGGCATGCCGGCCTTCTACGGAAATTGCGAAGCTATTGGCATAACTGGACTTTTGTTGGACTTAATCCGGTTATTCCTCTCTAACCGCACACTGAAGGTGGTATTAAACAGACATGCCTCCCAGAACTACCCTACAAACGCGGGTGTACCCCAAGGCTCTATCCTAGGTCTTACACTCTTTCTCATCTATATCAATGATCTCCCCGATGCCATAAGATCACAAGTAGGCATGTACGCCGATGATACCACAGTTTACTCTCGCCTCGATCGAAAATCTGCTGTTGGTGACAAGGCGAACCTTGCTGCCGAGCTTGAGAGGACCTCCAATCTGTGGTGGATTGGGGTAAGAAATGGCTCGTAAAATTCAATTCTTCCAAAACGAAGCTGCTGTCAATTAATCACCACAGACAACCGCACCTCCCTCCCATTAGCATGGAACAGGCTTGCCTCCCAGAGAGTAAATCACTACGCCTGCTTGGCCTGACACTCTCAGCGGACCTCAAGTGGAATGACTACGTCGAATCCATTGTTAAATCCGCAGCTATGAAAGTCGGCTCTCTGTGCAGGGCCCGGAAATTCTTTCCGCCTGAATCTATCCTGCAATTATATAAATCCACCATCCGCCCGTGTATTGATTACTGCTGCCACATCTGGTTGGGTACCCCTTCTATTCTCCTCGGGGTTCTTGACAAAATACAGAGAAGAATCTGTAATGTGATTGATACCGACTTGGCTGACCGCCTGCAGTATCTCTGTCACCGGCGTGACGTGGCTTCCGTGTGCCTCTTCTATAAATACTTTCATGGCTTCTGCTCTGACGAACTTAAATTACTGGTGCCCCCTAGATGTGAATTTGCACGAGATACTAGATTGGCAACTAGGTCCCACCCTTTTACAGTGAAACCGATGAAATGTAAACGCAATATCTACTCCAACAGCTTCTTTCCTCGCACTTCCCGCCTGTGGAATTCCCTACCGTATGCTTGCTTCCCCGACGGCTACAACCTCCAGGATTTTAAATGTAAGGTCAATAGACACCTCCTAACAAACTAACTCACAACCACTCTCTCCAACTCTCTCCCTATGTACACCCTAAGTCGTCTACCACCCTCCTTCTGACATTTCCCATACCCAATCGCTCTATGTAACCTCCTGCGCTATAGTGGCAGTGGAATGCCTTGCTTGGGGGGACATGATTAAAAAAATGTGAATGCATTGAATTTAACTGGAATTCGAAATCGGCTCCCCGGTTTCTCGTTCCGAGCCGATATCCAATGTAATTTTCCTTAATTTTTCATTAATGGCCTTCATCCGGCCCGCGACTCGTCATTATAGGACGATCGGGATCGAATGAGTTGCCGACCCTGGATGTAGGTTCAAATCTGTTCATTAGCGGAAGTAGTGGGCGAAACATTATAGCCGTATGCTGCCATATCTGGTCGGGTGCCCCTGCTGCTCTCCTTGGGCTTCTTGACAAAATACAAAGGAGGATCTGTAACGTGGTTGATACTGACTTGGCAGACCGGCTGCAGCCGCTCTCTCACCGGCGTGATGTGGCTTCCATGTGCCTCTTCTACAAGTACTTTCAAAGCTACTGCTCCGATGAGATTAGATCACTGGTGCTGCCTAAGCACGAATTTACACGAGATACTAGATTAGCAACTAGGTTCCACCCTTTTACAGTTAAACAAATAAGATGTAACCGTAAATTCTACTCCAACAGCTTCTTTTCTCGCGCTTCCCGCCTGTGGAACTCCCTTCCACAAGTCTGCTTTCCCGACAGCTACAATCTCCAGGTGTTTAAATGTAGGGTCAATAGACACCTCCTATCACACTAACTCCCAACTATTCTCAGAACACTCTCATCTACCCAACCCTCATTCTCGGTATCCTTACCCGCCTATCACCCACCCTCTGACATTTCCTATATTTAATCATCCTTTCTCCACTCTATGTAGCCCCCTGCGCAGTAGTGGCAGTGACATGCCTTGCTCGGGGTGAAAAGCTTATATATATATATATATATATATATATATATATATATATAAAGTATGTCGTAAGACTTTACAATGAGGCAAATAGGAGCACCCACAACTGCATAACGTCTGAGGGGATTGGTTACGAAAGCTCTAGGAAGTAACGTCATTTTGTTGGCATACAATATTTTTCGACAATAAAAAAAAAAAAAGCAGAAAATTAAAGCGCGGGAGATAAGAAAAAATAGTTAAAAGATGAATGTAGAAAAAACATCATCCCATTCGTGAGACAAATGTGCCGGAGAAGTCCAGACAAGAAACACTTAACAAAAATAAATATAACAAAATGAAAATAAAAATGGGTGAAGAACATGGGATAGGTTAATAAAAGACGTTCATATCTAGAATCACAGTCAAGAATTTACGACTAGACAGAAACCATTTAATTTTACAACAGTTTAATGTGACATTTGTATACTCATTATTATTATTAATCATTTATTAGTTTTATTTAATTCAATTATTGTTGCTTTTTATCCTAACACTCTGGCTCTATACACTCTTCATTATTACAATTATTTTATTACTAGTTTTATTCCATCTTATTATGATTACTGTATATGCCAACATTCTGGCTCAATACTCTGTTCATTATTACAATTATTTTATTACTAGTTTTATTCCATCTTATTATGATTGCTTTATATGCCAACACTCTGGCTCAATACTCTGTTCATTATTACAATTATTTTATTACTAGTTTTATTCTATCTTATTATTATTGCTTTTTATACCAACACTCTGGCTCAATACTCTCTTCATTATTACAAATATTTTATTACTAGTTTTATTCTATCTTATTATTATTGCTTTTTATGCCAACACTCTGGCTCAATACTCTCTTCATTATTACAAATATTTTATTACTAGTTTTATTCTATCTTATTATTATTGCTTTTTATGCCAACACTCTGGCTCAATACTCTCTTCATTATTACAATTATTTTATTACTAGTTTTATTCTATCTTATTATTATTGCTTTTTATGCCAACACTCTGGCTCAATACTCTCTTCATTATTACAAATATTTTATTACTAGTTTTATTCTATCTTATTATTATTGCTTTTTATACCAACACTCTGGCTCAATACTCTCTTCATTATTACAAATATTTTATTACTAGTTTTATTCTATCTTATTATTATTGCTTTTTATGCCAACACTCTGGCTCAATACTCTCTTCATTATTACAAATATTTTATGACTAGTTTTATTCCATCTTATTATGATTGCTTTTTATGCCAACACTCTGACTCAATACTCTCTTCATTATTACAAATATTTTATTACTAGTTTTATTCCATCTTATTATGATTGCTTTTTATGCCAACACTCTGACTCAATACTCTCTTCATTATTACAAATATTTTATTACTAGTTTTATTCCATCTTATTATGATTGCTTTTTATGCCAACACTCTGACTCAATACTCTCTTCATTATTACAAATATTTTATTACTAGTTTTATTCCATCTTATTATGATTGCTTTTTATGCCAACACTCTGACTCAATACTCTCTTCATTATTACAAATATTTTATGACTAGTTTTATTCCATCTTATTATGATTGCTTTTTATGCCAACACTCTGACTCAATACTCTCTTCATTATTACAAATATTTTATGACTAGTTTTATTCCATCTTATTATGATTGCTTTATATGCCAACACTCTGGCTCAATACTCTCTTCATTATTACAAATATTTTATGACTAGTTTTATTCCATCTTATTATGATTGCTTTTTATGCCAACACTCTGACTCAATACTCTCTTCATTATTACAAATATTTTATGACTAGTTTTATTCCATCTTATTATGATTGCTTTATATGCCAACACTCTGACTCAATACTCTCTTCATTATTACAAATATTTTATGACTAGTTTTATTCCATCTTATTATGATTGCTTTTTATGCCAACACTCTGACTCAATACTCTCTTCATTATTACAAATATTTTATGACTAGTTTTATTCCATCTTATTATGATTGCTTTATATGCCAACACTCTGTCTCAATACTCTCTTCATTATTACAAATATTTTATGACTAGTTTTATTCCATCTTATTATGATTGCTTTATATGCCAACACTCTGACTCAATACTCTCTTCATTATTACAAATATTTTATTACTAGTTTTATTCCATCTTATTATTATTGCTTTTTATGCCAACACTCTGGCTCACTACTCTTTTCATTATTACAAATATTTTATGACTAGTTTTATTCCATCTTATTATGATTGCTTTTTATGCCAACACTCTGACTCAATACTCTCTTCATTATTACAAATATTTTATGACTAGTTTTATTCCATCTTATTATGATTGCTTTTTATGCCAACACTCTGACTCAATACTCTCTTCATTATTACAAATATTTTATGACTAGTTTTATTCCATCTTATTATGATTGCTTTTTATGCCAACACTCTGACTCAATACTCTCTTCATTATTACAAATATTTTATGACTAGTTTTATTCCATCTTATTATGATTGCTTTTTATGCCAACACTCTGACTCAATACTCTCTTCATTATTACAAATATTTTATGACTAGTTTTATTCCATCTTATTATGATTGCTTTATATGCCAACACTCTGGCTCAATACTCTCTTCATTATTACAAATATTTTATGACTAGTTTTATTCCATCTTATTATGATTGCTTTATATGCCAACACTCTGGCTCAATACTCTCTTCATTATTACAAATATTTTATGACTAGTTTTATTCCATCTTATTATGATTGCTTTTTATGCCAACACTCTGACTCAATACTCTCTTCATTATTACAAATATTTTATTACTAGTTTTATTCCATCTTATTATTATTGCTTTTTATGCCAACACTCTGGCTCAATACTCTCTTCATTATTACAAATATTTTATTACTAGTTTTATTCTATCTTATTATTATTGCTTTTTATGCCAACACTCTGGCTCTATACACTCTTCATTATTACAAATATTTTATTACTAGTTTTATTCCATCTTATTATTATTGCTTTTTATGCCAACACTCTGGCTCAATACTCTCTTCATTGTTACAATTATTCTATTACAGGGGCCCGACAATATTTTTCGGACACTTTAGTATTCGACTTTCTGAGTACCATAGAGTGGCGTAATTCCTTCAATAGAATAGCATAAACATATGAAGACAATACCTGTATTAAAAATGGAACAAAATCGATTAGGTAAGGAAAAATATTTATTTTTCATCATTTTTTACAAAACCCTCGCGACATTACTTTTCGGACATCGTTGAAAAACTGTTAATAGTCTGTAATATCACCTTTCTTCTCAATAACTTATCAATCTCTCTTCATAATGATCAAACATATGCACAATAACATCTCTACGTGTTTCTATTAGTTGTTTTTTGGCATCTAGTATCTGTTCCCATAGTTGAGCCTCTTTCGTTATTTCAGGTCCATCATAGACAAGTTGCGCAAGCATTTCCCAAACATTTTCTATTAAATTTAGATCTGGGCTTTTTGCAGGCCATTCCAAAGTAGTCATATTCACTTTAGCCATCCATTCTTTCATGAGTTTTGACACATGGATGCTGCAATTGTCTTGCTGTAGAACGAAATCATTCCCTATCTCTCTTTTTATCCTTGGTAGGGCTTTCTCGTCCAGCAACTGTTTGTAGCTTTTGCTGTTCTGTCGTCCTTTCAGCCACTCCAACCATATATTTCCATTAGCAAAGATCATACCCCAAACCATATCTCCTCCTCGTCCCATCTGTCGTTTGTTCAGTACAGCAGGCTCACCCCTTCTCGACCAAGTACACCATCCATCGGGCCCATCAAACTTGAAATGCTTCTCATCAGTAAATATAACCTTCTTAAAGTCAACATGCTTTGTTAACCACCTTTTAGCTCACTCCAGTCTTGCTCGTTTGTGTTTCTTTGTTAGTGTAATTTTTTTCTTAGCCTTTGCATACTTCAAACCAATCCTATGCAGCGTTCTTTGTACTGTTCGGACATTTAGATCCAATTCACATTTCTCCTTCACTTTTCTTGCTGTAACTTTTTCACCAGATGTCAAAAGCCGTGTCACAGTCCTCTTCATTCTCCTTTCAGTCCTCTTGCCAATTGATCTTTTCCGTCCTTTCTTCTTTTTCCGTTCGGAGTTTGTTTTCAGCATGTATTCGACCGTTGATTTCGACAGCTTCAAATCCATGGCGATCCTTCTGATGCTGAAGCCATCATCCCGCTTCTTCCGTGCCAAACAAACGACTTCTTTTGAATGCATTTTACCTCATTAAACTTAATTGTTTTGTCAGTAAAATAGAACAGATAATTGATTCTAATGATGACAGCTAAGTGTACAAGCAGAAAATTTGCATACAGCAACATATACATGAACTTAGCTCTTAATAAAATAGGATATTTTGTCATGTCCGAAAAATAGTGTCGCGCAAGTTTTCGCAAAAATCACAAAAAATAAATTGTCAAAGCCAAACTAAAAAACTTGATTACATTAGTACTGGATTTTCACTCCTCAACAACGTACTTACAATCTCAAAATTTTTTGCACTAATAACCACCTTGAAGCACTTTTTTCAATGTGTCCGAAAAATATTGTCGGGCCCCTGTACTAGTTTTATCCCATCTTATTATTATTGCTTTTTATCCCAACACTCTGACTCAATACTCTCTTCATTATTAAAATTATTTTATAACTAGTTTTATTCTATCTCATTATTACTGCTTTTTATGCCAACACTCCGGCTCAATACTCTCTTTAATATTACAATTATTTTATTACTTGTTTTATTCTATCTTATTATTATTGCTTTTTATGCCAACACACAGCATCAATACTATCTTCATTGTTACAATTATTTTATTACTAGTTTTATTCTATCTTATTATTATTGCTTTTTATGCCAACACTCTGGCTCAATACTCTCTTCATTATTACAATTATTTTATTACTAGTTTTATTCTATCTTATTATTATTGCTTTATATGCCAACATTCTGGCTCAATACTCTGTTCATTATTACAATTATTTTATTACTAGTTTTATTCTATCTTATTATTATTGCTTTTTATGGCAACACTCTGGCTCAATACTCTCTTCATTATTACAATTATTTTATTACTAGTTTTATTCCATCTTATTATTGTTGCTTTTTATCCAACAGCTTTTCCCAATGCATTTCATTATTAGTACTATTTTATTAGAGGGAAAGAAAAGTATAAATTAAAAAAAAAATTAAGATAGCAAGAAAAATGTCAGAGAAAATGAGAGAGATAGAGAGCGAGCGAGAAAGAGAGAGAGATTGAGAGAGAGAGAGAGAGAGAGCAATAAATTAACGAGGAAAAGAATCAAGGTATTTAGAAATAAAAATAGTAATACATTCAGATGCACATTTCGCATTAAGAAATCATTAAATTACGAAAGAAATAAAGAAATTAAGTACGAAGATAAATGAAATGTTTTAGATGGCAACTAACTACGGGATAATCTTCTGCCAAGTCAGTCATGTCTCTTTCGAGACATGATCGCCTGAGCCTGTATCACGTATGGCACTTAACTGACTGACTGAATATAATAGAAACATGATTAAGGCTTTTACTGGGCATAAAGTGGGAGATCGGTTTTATATTGTCATGAAGTAATAAACTGATCCCCCACTAATTACTACTTATTAATATAATAATATAATTCACCAGTCTACCGCAGAAAGCAATGGCAACCTACGGCGCTATAATCTTCTGCCTAGTCAGTCATGTCTCTTTCAAGACATGATCGCCTGAGCGTGTATCACGTATGGCACTTAAATGACTGTCTGAATATAATAGAAACATGATTAAGGCTTTTACTGGGCATAAAGTGGGGGATCGGTTTTATATTGTCATGAAGTAATAAACTAATCCCCCACTAATTACTACTTATTAATATAATAATATAAGTCACCAGTCTACCGCAGAAAGCAATGGCAACCTATTTCGGGATCATCTTCTGCCTAATCAGTCATGTTTCTCTCGAGACATGATCGCCTAAGCGTGTATCACGTATGGCACTTGACTAACTGAATGATAAAAATAATAATGAGGACAACGACAATATAGGATACAAATTCTATATCATCCATCAACCAGCTAAAAAAAAACATGAATTAAAAATTAAAAATTACACACCGACTACATGCTTTGCTTTCTCACAAGTCAGTGTGAAATGGATCCTGATTGGATGACAAATCGAGAAATTTAAAATACTTCAGCGAAACGGTTTTCTTTTTCACAGCTAAAGAAAAAATCAGAATTCTATATTTAAGGAGGTTCCCTGACCGGTCACAGCAGTCAGTCAGTCAGTCAGTCAGTCAGTCAAGAGGGTCAGTGAGAGACTGCAGTTAGGTCTATCCGACACCCAAGCAAGCAGTCGATCTGTCATCCACGCCAGTCAATCCCGAGATGCGCAGTGTCAGATACACACATTCCGATAGGCGCCTACATAAAAGAGACCTGTGCCGAAAAAACTAATCCTTCGCTCACTCAACCGTTACTAACGGAAAGAAGAAAGGAAGCTCCTGCAACGGCCATAAAACCTTTCAGAGCTGTCAGCAACCAGAAAGGAGAAGTAATACAGACTTATTAATTTAAGTCGACTGATTCATCGTTTTACACATTACACTACCAATTATTACTTCACATTCACACTCCTTTTCAACACAATTCGAAACATTTTTCTTTTCCACCTTCTTCTTCTTCTTCTTCTTCTTCTTCTTCTTCTTCTTCTTCTATGTGCCCTGTACCTTCAGGACGTAGCCGATCATTGTTCTCCACGTCTCCCTATCCCTTGTGGCTCTTAGAATGTTTGAGCCTGTTGCTTCTGGCAACCCCCGTTCCGTCATCCACCATGATTAAGGCTTATGACCCTGCAAATATGTTATCCGCTGCCTTCCTCTGTCTCTCCTTCCTTCTATCTGACCAGTCAGTATCAGGTTCTCCAGGCTCTCCTTCCTCATTGCATGCCCCAGGAACTTCAGTTGTCTCTTCCTGATGCTCAGCATCAATTTCCTTTTTGTTGCCATTCTTTCAAACACCTCCTCGTTGCTTGCATGCTCAGTCCACGATATCCGTAGCATCCTTCTGTAGAACCACATTTCGACCGCCTCCAGTTTTGTCCTCATTTTCGATGATATTGTCCAGCATTCACTGCCGTATTGAAGAACTGACATCACGTAGCAGTCCAGCACTCTTTTCTTCGTTTCTATTGAGATTTTCCTGTGTGTTAGTATTTTGCTCATCTTCTGGAACGCGTCCTTTGCCATGCCAATTCGCCTTCGGATCTCCGTGTCGCACTTTCCATCTTCTGTTAGAGCACTTCCTAGGTACTTAAATTTTTGTACTTGCTTGATTCTGTTATCCCCCACCTGTATTTGGCATTTTGGATTGTATCTTTTGCTGATGACCATGCACTCAGTTTTCTTAAAGTTTATTTGTAGTCTCTTCTTGTCACTCTTCACTGCTACTTTATGTATGAGGTCTTGTAGTTTCCTTTCCGTGTCCGCAATCAGCACTGTATCGTCCGCATACCTTATGTTGTTCAGGTTGTGGCCTACAATAACAAATCCTGGCGTGTCATCTAGGGTCTTCAAAATATTCTCGCTGTATAGGTTGAACAAATCCGGTGAAAAGACACATCCTTGTCATACGCCTTTTTCTATCTTTGTGTATCTACTGAGGTCGTTACCTGTCCGTCTGCAGGCCGTTTGCTGCCAGTAGAGATTCTTGATTATTCTTATGTCTTTCCCGAAAATGTCGAGGCTGCCTAGCATCTCCATCAATTCTTTGTGTCGTATTTTGTCGAATGCTTTCGCGTAGTCAATGAAGCATAGATACAAGTCTTTCTTCATTTGTAATGCCCTTTCAGAGAGCATCCTAATCATGAATATGGCGTTTCTTTTTCCAGTGTCTTTGACGAACCCGCACTGTTCCTCCCCTATCTCTGACCTGATTCTGCTTCTCGCTCTATTCATCAGGATTCTGACAATCAGTTTTGTAATGTGACTCATTAAGCTGATAGTTCTGTGTAGTTCGCACTCGTTTGCACCAGGTTTCTTCGGCAGCGCTATAAATATCGACTTGCATAGGTTGTCTGGTATTAATCCGCTGCTATAAATTTCGTTTATTATGTCGGTAATCTTTTCTATGCCATATTCTTCTAAGGCTGTCAGCAGCTCTATCACTATTCCATCTGGACCAGGTGCTTTGTTTCTGTTCATTTTGGCCATTGCAGCTTCCACTTCGGATTTCAGTATTTCCGGCCCATCCATCTCCTTGTGTATTCTCGGTTGTTCTCTTGTCGCAAAAGAGATCCTTTATATATTCTTCCCATCGCTGGAGTATTTCCTCTTTCTCTAATACGATTGTTCCTTCCGTGGATTTTATGCATCCTGTTGAGGAGCATGTTTTTTGTCCTGTCAGTTCTCTTATCTCTTTATGCATCTCTGCTTTGTTGTTCCTGCTCAGTCTCTCTACTTCTGTGCATTTGTTGTTGAGCCATTCCTCTTTGGCTTGTCTGCATTTGTTCCTCATCTCCCTGTGAAGTTTTTTGTTCTCTGCTCCGTGCCTTGGCGTTATTTTTTGTCTCCTTTGCATCATGTGGAGGATCTCTTCGGTCATCCACTCGTTTTTTCTTCTGCGTCTGATTTCCTTTGGGGCTATGTTGTTCGCTGAGGTCACCATCGCTTCTTTTAGTGAATCCCATTTTGAGTACACTTTTCCAATTTGTTCTTCATATTTCTTTCTCGCGCTGTTATTGTATTCTTTCTGCAGGGTGAGATCGTCCTCTAGCGTGTCGTATTCCAGCCTTGGTGATGTGCTGGGCTTCTTCAGTCTTCGGAGTTTCACTTTTAGTTTGCAGATGACTGGACGTGGTCACTTCCGCAGTCGGCACCTGAGTATGTTTTGCATTGGACTACTGCATTCCTGAATCTCTTGTTTATAGTTATATAATCTATTTGGTTCTTCGTGTTGCCTCCTGGACTTCTCCATGTCCATAAACGTCGTGGGTGTTCTTGGAACCAGGTGTTAGTAATGACCTGGTCATTGGCTGAGCACTATTGGATCCATTTTTCTCCTCTTTCGTTGCACTGTCCTAGTCCGAAGTTGCCGTTCGTGTCTCCTTCTCTGTCTTTACCTACCTTTGCATTTAAGTCCCCCACTATTATCCTAATTTCTTGGCTTTTGCACTGAGCCTTGGCACTGTCCAGTATTGAATAGAAAGATTCTATTTCGTCCTCCGAGCTTTGAGTTGTCGGCGCATAAACTACTATAATAGCTATATTGAAGGGCCTTCCCCGCAGTTTAACCAATAGGACTCTCTCTGACAGTTGCCAGTATCCAAGTACACATCTCTTCACTTGTTTGTTTAGTATTAAAGCGACCTCTTTTTCGTTTTTTTTACCTCCTGCATATATTATCCTGTGGGTGTCGCTACTGACATCTTCGTTATTAGGCCATCTTGTTTCACATATGCCTAGGATGTTGATATTCAGTCTGTTCATCTCTTATTTGACATTCTCTAGTTGTCCACAGTTGAGTGTCCTGACGTTACATGTTCCTATGGTGAGTTTGTCTTTGATGCGCACAGTTGCAGAGACACCTGTTGCTCAT
>JBBBDQ010001892.1:2952500-3027500 GCA_037127315.1 Ascarosepion bandense | reverse complement strand
TGTATGATAATTCTTCAATGGTCAATAATTTTGCGATGGCGTTTCAATTCTGTGGTACCACGGGGCCAGCATTATTTATTTGCCTAATATTTCGCATTGTTCTTTCTAGGTTATCAATACTTGGAATTTGACCTGGAGTAGCTTGACTCAGTCAGTTTAGTGCCATACGTGATACACGTTTGGGCGATCATGTCTCGAAAGAGACATGACTGACTGAGCAGGAGATTATCCCGTAGTAGGTCGCCATTACTTTTTGCGATAGACTGGTTCCCCGCCATGGCTATAGAACTCAATCTGTCCTGTGATTTGACTCATAGCTAGAGGGAGGAGATATATATTATATTATTAAGTAGAAATTAGAGGGGGATCAGTTTATTACTTCATAACAATAGAAAACCGATCCCCCACTTTATGCCCAGTAGAAGACTTAATCACGTTTCCAACTATTATATTCAGTCAGTCAGTTAAGTGCCATACGTGAAACACGCTTGGGCGATCATGTCTCGAAAGAGACATGACTGACTGGGCAGAAGATTATCCCGTCGTAGGTCGACATTACTTTTTGCGATAGACTGGTTGCCCGCCAAAGCTATAAAACCCAATCTGTCCTGTTATTTGACTCATAGCTATAGGGAGAAGATATGTATTATATTATTAAGTAGAAATTAGAGAGGGATCAGTTTATTACTTGATAACAATAGAAAACATCACTTTATAACATTGCTCTATTGCTCTTTCTATGCAAAGTGCTCAGACGAACTACATTAGTTGCACAACTTCTCCGATTCACGAGTAGAATCCACCATGCTAGGTTCCTTGTAGCGAATGACCCACATTCTTTTCACACCACACCGGTGAGAAGCAAATTCCACTTGAGCAAATTCTACCCGTGAACCGCTGGTCTGTGTAAGCGAGCCCCAAGAGAATTCTTTCCCGATCACGACAATCTTAAACTTTTCAAGTTGAGTGTTAACTATTTATCCACTGGACTCCAGTCTAATATAAATCACCCCGTATATCTTGTTCTTTTCTTTTCTCTCTAACTTCGCAACTGTCATCACACTTGTATTTCCAGCCTTCTCTTGCCCTTTCTCTGACACCCCCTGTAACTGGTTCGTCTTTCTCTTTACTCTAATCCTATCTAATCTTTTTCTCTTATGTAGCTCCCTGCGCATCAGTGGCTTTATCGCCTTGCATGGGGTGAAACGATTAAAAAAAAGATAATTAAGATAACTCATATATGGTCTGGTGTCCCTGCTGTTCATCTCAGTGTTCCCGACAGGCTCCAAAAGAAAATCTGTAATGTGATAGGTCCTAACTTGGCGGCTCGACTCCAGCCACTTTCCCACCGGCCTGATGTAGCTTCTCTCTGTCTCTTCTACAAATATTTTCATGGCTTCTGCTCTGACGAACTTAACTCACTGGTGCCCCTACCAAAAGAATTTACTCATGCAACCAGATTGGCAACAAGGCCCCACCCATTTACAGTTAGATGAACCAAATGCAGCCAACAATTCTACTCCAGCAACTTCTTCTCTCGCACTCTCCGCCTGTGGAACTCCATTCCATATACTGGATTTCCTGACGGCTACAGCCTTCAGGAATTTAAATGCAATGTCAATTCCCATCTCTTATTCAGTTGACTGTAGTCCTATCCACATCACCCTGTATATCTTGTTCTTTTCCTTTCTCTCTACCTTCGCAACTGACTTCACACCTGTGTTCTCATCTTTCTCTTGCTCCCTTCTCTGACACCCTCCTGTAGCTGGTTCGTCTTTCTCTTCACTCTCCTCCTGCCTCAACTTTTACTCTTATGTAGCCCCCTGCGCATCAGTGGCGGTACCGACTTGCTTGGGGTGAAACATTAAAAAAAAAGAAAAAAAAACATGTCCACATAAATTGTGACTCTTATTTTGTAACTCTGAATATCGAATATTTGAAATCTACTCTAAAAAACAAATTATGAAATTTGTTTTTATCATATCACCCCAAGCAAGGTGGTAACGCCACTGATGCGCAGGGGGCTACTTAAGAGTAAAAAGATTGGAAAAGAGAAAGCTGGAAACCACATCCTAAACAGGGAACAAGGGATGAGCCTCTACACCTGTTCAATAGACATGGGCGGAATGTGAACCGGGCGATAGTTTAGTCTAAAGAACAAACAACAGTATAATGCCATGACAAAATGACATGAGCTATGATAAAGTTATGATGGACCTTCCGTAGCAGCAGTTACATCTTCTCGCTCTTATCCAACATCCGTTTGATTTTAGTTCTTGTTTAGTTTTAGTTGTTCGTTTTAATTTCTTTCATTTAGTCCATTTTAACCCATTTATATTTTATATAAAAGGCCTACGGCCATATCACGTTGAATACACCGGTTCTCGCTCGATCACCGAAGTTAAGCAACGTTGAGCCTGGTCAGTACCTAGATGGGTGACCGTTTCGGAATACCAGGTGCTGTAAGCGTTTAGTGACGGATCTGCGTTGTGGTGCAGTGGATATCGGCTCGGAAAGAGAAATCGTTGAGCCGAGTTCGAATCCCAGTTGAATACCCTGCATTCACTTAAGCACTCGTACCCTTGGGAAAGGTATTAATCCGTCCCTTCCCTCCAGTTATGGGTTAAATAACAGCGTAGGACTTGGGGACCCTGCCCTTAAAAAGCAAATCCCCATGAATCTTGGTACTCGAAAAGAAAAAAGTATTACTAGATACAAAACTTATATAAAAACAACAATAAATTGTTGAAAGAAAAAGGTATTACCAGCAATAAATAAATAAATAGAATTTAGTTGGCAATAAATGAACCGCCGAGGTTGATGTGCTATAACAAACAAAATAACTATTTTGTAACATTATATATATATATATATATATACACACACACACTAGCGGCCATAATTATAAGGCAGCCCCCAGTTTTAAAAAAATCATTATGTATTTCATACTATTTTTAGTATTTATTGCCAAGTGAATAATTCTAAATGAAAATAGAATGCTTCTTTTGTTAATACTGCACAATAACATGTGCATCAAATGAATTTATAAATATTTAATAATTACCTATATTGCAGTTTCATCAATAAAAGAATGAAGAAAATTTCGGACGAGTTCATCTTTGCTTCCTTGCCTTGTAAAACTTTGCAATGTAATAATAACAAAAGAACCATTCTGTTTTCATTTGGAATTATCCGCTTGACAATAAATAATAAAAATAGTATGAAATATATCATTTCTTTTAATACATACATATATATATATATATATATATATATATATATATATATATATATTACCGGGCATAATTATTAGGCCCCCCCATTTTGAAAAAAATGATGTATTTCATATTATTTTAGTATTTATTGTCAAGTGAATAATTCTAAATTAAAATAAAACGGTTCTTTTGTTATTATTACTTTGCAAAATTTTACAAGGCAGCCAGGAAGGCTTTGCTTCGGCCAGCCAATAAGAAGAAGAGACTAGCATGGGGAAGAGAGCACAAAAACTGGACAACAGAACAGTTCATTTGATGCACATGTTATTGTGCAGTATTAACAACTGTATGAAATACATAATTTCTTTGAAAAGCCTCGGGTTGCGTAATAATTATGGCCGGTAGTGTATGTGCATAATATTCAATATTAAAGGGAAAAAGTGAAAGACCCTAGGAAGACATTATTCGTTTTGTTTCAATTAATTTACACATAACCTATGATTTTGATGGTTGTACACGATCGGTCATAGTTATCAAGCCACCCCAGTGTTTTAAAGAAGCGATGTAGTTCATACTATTTTTAGTATTTATTCTCAAGTGAATAATTCTAAATGAAAATAGAATTGTTCTTTTGTTATTATTACTTTGCAAAATGTTACAAAGCAGCTAGAAGCCTTCGCTTTCGCCAGCCAATAAGAAGAGGAGACTAGCATGGGGAAGAGAGCACAAAAACTGGACACCAGAACAGTTGATGACATGTTATTGTCCAGTATACATTTGAGATATATGAGTGTGTATTATGTATTTCGTATATATGCGTTCATATATAAGTGTGTTTACATATATGTACATATGTGTGTATTTGTGTGTATACATATTTGCGTATAAAAATGTGTACTTAATTATATACATATATGTATATGTATGCATATAAATATATACATATGTGTGAAGGTGTAAGTACAAAATATATATGCAAAGAAATATATAACCTTACACACACATATCATATATATATATATATATATATATATATATATATTAACGGGGTTGGCTGTGTCATAGTTAATATATATATATATATATATATATATATATATATATAAACTTTGGCACAGCCGACCCCGTTAATTACGTGTCTTCAAGCAAAGTGATATGAACGTAATGTTACACTTGAATCTTTAATAATAAACGTCCGCCTTGTTCTAATCCTGCTCGTTGACCATCGCTAATCACCAAGTCTCACGATATTCTAGCATCGACTCCAGACTGACCACAATGAATTGCGTCAGTTCAAGAAGAATACGATGAACTGATTATTACGATTGTCATTGCTGAAATGAAGAAGCTTTCAATTAGACCTTGGGCAAGCCTCTCCATTCGCTATCAGTGGGTTTGTCTCGGGAGAGACTTGTCTATTGATTAACATCAGGGCCGACCGCTCTCCATCCAGCGTCGTTCTCCCCTTCTAGCAACCACCCAGCGAAACAGATCTAAGTAAAAACCTACTTGCAGAATCATGATGACTGCGTTTCACGAATGATTCTATGGATAGGAATAAGTCTACAAACATTTTATGGCAATTATTCTAGTGAGCTTTCCATTCCCTCGACTGCTCGAATGTGCGTTGTGGTGCAATCGATATCAACTCGGAATGACAACTCGAGGAGCCGAGTTCGAATTCCTTGCATTCAATTACGCGCAAGTACCCTTGGGAAAGGTACTAATGCGTCTCTTTCCTCAAGTTCTGGGTTAAATAATAGGACAGATTGATTTCTGTAGCCTTGACTGGGAACCAGTCTATCACAGAAACTTATGGCAAACTACTGCTGGATAATCTTTTGCTCAGTCAGTCATGTTTCTTTCGAGACATGATCGCCCAAAGCGTGTACCATGTATGGCACTTAACTGACTGACTGAATATAATAGTTAGAGACATGATTAAGGCTTCTATTGGGCATAAGGTGGGGGGGGATCGGTTTTCTATTGTTATGAAGTAATAAACTGATCTCCCATTAATTACTACTTAATAATATAATACATATCTTCTCCCTCTAGCTATGAGTCAAATAACAGGACAGATTGGGTTCTATAGCCTTGGTCAGCAACCAGTCTACCGCAGAAAGCAATGGCAACCAACAGCGTGATAATCTTCTGTCCATTAAGTCTTGTCTCTTTCGAGACATGATCACCCAATCGTGTATCACGTATGGCACTTAACTGACTGACTGAATATAATAGAAACATGATTAAGGCTTCTAGTGGGCATAAAGTGGGAGATTGGTTTTATATTGTTATGAAATAATAAACTGATCCCCCACTAATTACTACTTAATAATATAATACATAACTTCTCCCTCTAACTAAGAGTCAAATAATAGGGCAGATTGGGTTCTATAGCCTTGGCTGGCAACCAGTCTACCTCATAAAGCAATGGCAACCTACTGCGGGATAATCTTCTGCTCAGTCAGTCATGTCTCTTTCGAGACATGATCACCCAAGCGGGTATCACGTTTGGCACTTAACTGACTGACTGAATATAATAGGTAGAAACATGATTAAGGCTTTTATTGGACATAAAGTGGGGGATCGGTTTTCTATTGTTATTAAGTAATCATCTGATTCCCCTCAAATTACTACTCAATAATATAATACATCTCTTCTCTGGCTATGAGTCAAATAACAGGACAGATTGGGTTCTATAGCCTTGGCTGGCAACCAGTCGACCACAGAAGGTTTTTCTTAGGGTTTAATCAGGTCCCACTAATGTAAAAAAACAAAACATATATCCTAGTGTGCTTTTTAGACTAGGTGCAAATACCCTTGGGGAAGGTATTAATCCGTCTCTTCCCACCAGTTATGGGTTAAATAATAAGACAAGATTGGGTTCTATAGCCTTGACTGGCAACAAGTCTCCCGCAGAAAGTAATGGCAACCTACTGCGGGATAATCTTCTGCCCAGTCAGTCATGTTTCTTTCGAGACATGATCGCCCAAAGTGTGTATCACTTATGGCACTTAACTGACTGACTGAATATAACAGTTAGAAAAATGATTAAGGCTTCTACTGGGTATAAAGTGGGGGATCAGTTTTCTATTGTTATGAAGTAATAAACTGATCCACCACTAATTATTACTTAATAATATAATACATATCTTCTCCCTCTAGCTATGAGTCAAATAACAGGACAGATTGGGTTCTTTAGTCTTGGCTGGCAACCAATCTACCGCAGAAAGCATTGGCAACCTACTGCGGGATAATCTTCTGCCCAGTCAGTCATGTCTCTTTCGAGACATGATCACCCAAGCGTGTATCACGTATGGCACTTAACTGACTGACTGAATATAATAGAAACATGATTAAGGCATCTATTGGGCATAAAGTGTGTGATCGGTTTTCTATTGTTATGAAGTAATAAACTGATCCCCCACTAATTACTACTTATTAATATAATAATATAATTCACCAGTCTACCGCAGAAAGCAATGGCAACCTACTGCGGGATAATCTTCTGCACAGTCAGTCATGTCTCTTTCGAGATATGATCGCCCAAGCGTGTATCACGTATGGCACTTAACTGACTGACTGAATATAATAGAAACATGATTAAGGCTTCTACTGGGCATGAAGTGGGTGATCGGTTTTCTTTTGTCATGAAGTAATAAACTGATCCTCCACTAATTAATACTTATTAATATAATAATATAATTCACCAGTCTACCGCAGAAAGCAATGGCAACCTACTGCGGGATAATCTTCTGCACAGTCAGTCATGTCTCTTTCGAGACATGATCGCCCAAAGTGTGCACCACGTATGGCACTTAATTGATTGACTGACTCACTACATTGGCAACTACGCTTAACACTGTTTTACAAGAAAGCGCAAAGAAAAGGACTACATATCAACTAAAAAAGAAACTGATTGCATGGTCATCAGTAAAAAGAAGAGCCCAAAAGGCCAATTACAAGCTGGGGACACTAAAATCAAGCAGGTACAGAAAACAAAATATCTGGAAAGTGTTCTAACAGAGAACGGAAAGCACAATACTGCAATTCGTATTGACATAGCCACTGATGCATTCTAGAAGCTGAGTCGAGCACCGAGATGCAAGAAGTTCGCTGGAAACAAAGAAGAGACATCTGGATTGTAGTCGATAAAGTCCGTGTGAACTTTAAAAATATATATATCTTTATTTGTATTAGTGATAGAAATAATCTGTAAAAAAATGTTATAAAGTTTAACGTACCTAGTTTTAAGCATATTTATTGAATAATTATTTACCACACAATTTGCAACAATTTTTAGATAAATAAACAGATGAACCGGAAGGGCTGGACCACTTTAATGGCCTCCACGTTCGCCAGATTTGACTCCATTAGATTTTTTATGAGAACATGTGAAAACAATCGTGTATGCGACCAAACCTAGTTCATTAGAAGATTTGAAAGCTAAAATTACTAATGTGATTTCAGGCATTACTGTAAATCAGTTGTCAAATATTTTCCGTGAACTTCAAAATCGTATTACCCTTTGTATTTCTAATGTTGAAGGACATGTGGAAACTTAAATAAAATTTCAATAAAACCTTAAAAAGTATAGATTTACTTCTTTCTAATCCTATTTACAAATTATTTTTATTGCAAATACAAAGAAAGTTATAATTTTTTTAAAGTGCAGACAAACTTTATGGACACCCCGTACAGAAGAATACAGACGAAAATAGAGTAGCCTGTTCTATAAATATATCCAGGCAATTGTTCTGATGATCTTTCCTCTTTAGCAAATATTTATTAGTGTTTCATTTTTAAATGTTTTTATTTTTATTCCTCACCCTCATAGAAAAATTGTACATATGGGATTTCAGATTCCCATATTAGGTTGTTCCAAAAGTTCGTAAAAACTTGCAAAAATTTGAAATTTTACTCTCAAAAAGTACAAAAATTATTACTCAAAATAAAGACCATCATTTCGCAAGACTTTCTGCCATCGATCTGTAAGCTTTCGGATCTGGTCAAAGTACCATTCAGCCGGCTTCGAATCAAAGAATTCTTGACACTCATCCTCGACTTCATCAAACGAGTCGAATCGGCGGCCCCTCAGAAAGTGTTGCATTGAGCGGAAAAGGCCGTAATCTGATGGAGCACAGTCAGGACTGTAGGCTGGATGTGGCAGAACCTCAACGCAGTCCAGCTCTTCAAACTTGTCTTTGGTCTTCCTGGCGGTGTGTGGCTTGGCATTGTCCTGCTGCATCAAAGCGCGCTTTCGGTTGATCAGAGCCGGGTACTTTTGCTTCAACTTTTCGTTGACCCGTTCAACTTGTTGATAGTAAAGTTCGGCACTGATAGCACGGCCATTCGGAACCAACTCAAAATGCATGACTCCTTCAAAGTTCCACCAAACAACACACAACATGACTTTCTTGCTGAATCGATCTTGTTTTGGAACCGACGGTGTCTCTTGCCCTTTCTGAACCCATCGCTTGTCTCGATTGTGCTGGACCAGATAGACCCATTTCGCAAGTGTTTACGAAATTTTGGGACAACCTAATATTTTAAGACTGAAGTGAGACTTCAGGCATTATGGTGACTGCAGAAAGAATGATAGGACTTTGATGCTTTTGGATTAAGTTATCGTGGCTAGATAAGTTAAAGATAAGGCAGAATAATCACCAGCCTTCTCCTACCCTTCCTTTAAACTTGAGCCGCGTTTTTGTATTTTTCAGAATAAATACTGCTTTCCTTTTTGGTATCTAGACTTGAAAAGAAGTTCAAAGCGTACTTTTGAACTGGCGCTAAGATTTCAACATCTTAAAATTGAACTGTCTACATGTAACCGTAAGTTTTATGCTAAGAGTATTTTCTCTCGCACTACTAGGTTGTGCTGCTCTCTTCCGGATTCTTATTAACCAATGAAGTTTGGATTTAAACCTTTTTTTAAATTATTTTCTCTCCTTACAAAAGTCTTTTCTCATATTATCGCACATTCAGTAAACCACTTGAGTCTTAGTGGCTTTATTGCCTTGCTTGAGATGAAAAGATATATATACAGCACTGTGCAAAAGTATAGGCATAACGACAGAAAATAAACAATTTATTTAAAGTAATTTTATTTGATTTACTCAACAAATGCTTTAACAGGAAAAACTACTTGTTACAAAATAAATTTAATATTTAGTATAATAGCCTTTTGCTTTTATGACAGCCTTCATTCTGTCAAGCATTGACATCACAAGATTCTTCAATGTATTTAATGATATTTCCTGCCAAGCAGCTTGTATTTGTTCCCAAAGTGTGTCTTCCGAAGTAACATTAGCTTTATCAATTTTTTATCTAAAATATCCCATAGATGTTCAATAGAGTAGTTTCAAAATAAATTGTTTAATAGAAATATAAATAACTTCTTTTTAATACATTTCTTTTACACCTAGTTTTAAATAATCAATATTTGTTAGCAATTTACTTGGCTTTTCACCCTGGATTTGAATTTCTGTGGGGTTTTTAGGAAAATCACCCCTGTCCTAATACTTTTGTACACTACCGGTAGTGTGCAAAAGTGTTAGGACAGGGGTGATTTTAAACTTTATTTTGATGCCTCATAAAAGATAAAATAGTTCTTGTCCTAATACTTTTGCTCAGTACTGTATATATATACTATGTGCGATTGGTAAATTGTCGCAATTATTTTGATGCCTCATAAAAGATAACATAGTTCCTGTCCTAATACTTTTGTACAGTACTGTGTATACAGAGGGAGAATTGTTATGATGGAGTTAAGTGTCGAGTGGTTTACATGGAAATGCAATTTGGCAAGCTGTTTTTGTCATGAATTGCTTAAGATCAAGATAGAAGCAGAGCGTTAATAGAACTAATGTAGAGAAATTTGTCTTGTCACTTAACTCAGAAGTTGTTATGGTGCCTTTCTACAAAGAATGAACTCTTCCACTTACTGCGTGATTTCCGATAAGCAGTTAACGGCCGTTGGATGACAGCTAGGACACAGTAAAAGCCAGCTAGTAAGCAGGCAATAAGTAGTGTAACTGTACTATTCGGACTTCCTTATTTCTATTTGTACATATGTTCTTGTTATACTAATACACAGTTTTTAACCTACCTTCTGTGTTCCGTGTCGTACTTCGGACCAAACCGGAACAAATCTCTTGGGAAGTAAAAATATCATAAGGATGCCTTCACCAAACTTCAAAGTCAGCATAACTCTGCTTAGCTAAGGGACAAACTTTTACAGATTAATTCTATTAACGTTGTGTTTCTGTCTCGATATCGACTCGGAACGACAAATCGGGGAGCCGAGTTCAAATTCAAGTTGAATTCTTTGCATTCACTTACATTCCTTGGGAAAGGTATTAATCCGTTTCTTCCCTCCAGTTATGGGTTAAATAATAGGACAAATTGGGTTCTATAGCTTTGGATGGCAACCAGTCTACTGCAGAAAGTAATGACAACCTACTGCGGGATAATCATGTCTCTTTCGAGAGATGATCGTCCAAGCGTGTATCACGTATGGCATTCAACTGACTGAATGAATATAATAGTTAGAAACATGATTAAGATTGCTACTGGACATCAAGTGGGGGATCATTTTCTATTGTTACACTGACTGTATATACTCGTTCTGTCTTCTCGATGGTGATTTTCGATTTCCTCAAAGTTCCGCCTGATGCAGTCCGCTGCGAAAATATCTCCACAAATAGTTCATTAAATACTGTTTGCATAGAAAATCAGTCAGTTAAGTGCCATACGTGATACACGCTTTGGGCTATCATGTCCCAAAAGAGACAGGACTGACTGGGCAGAAGATTATCCCGCAGTAGGTTGCCATTGCTTTCTGCGGTAGACTGTGTGCCACCCAAGGCTATAGAACCCAATTTGTCCTGTTGTTTGACTCATAGCTAGAGGAAGAAGGTATGTATTATATTATTAAGTAGTAATTATAGAGGGACCAGTTTATCACTTCATAACAATAGAAAACCGATCCCCCACTTTATGTCTAGTAGAAGACTAAGTAGTAATTAGTGGGGGATCAGTTTATTACTTCATAACAATAGAAAACCGATCACACACTTTATGCCTAATAGATGCCTTAATCATGTTTCTATTATATTCAGTCAGTCAGTTAAGTGCCATACGTGATGCACGCTTGGGTGATCATGTCTCGAAAGAGACATGACTGACTGGGCAGAAGATTATCCCGCAGTAGGTTGCCAATGCTTTCTGCGGTAGGCTGGTTGCCAGTCAAGACTAAAGAACCCAATCTGTCCTGTTATTTGACTCATAGCTGGAGGGAGAAGATATGTATTATATTATTAAGTAATAATTAGTGGGGGATCAGTTTATTACTTCATAACAATAGAAAACTGATCCCCCACTTTATACCCAGTAGAAGACCTAATCATTTTTCTAACTGTTATATTCAGTCAGTCAGTTAAGTGCCATAAGTGATACACACTTTGAGCGATCATGTCTCGAAAGAAACATGACTGACTGGGCAGAAGATTATCCCGCAGTACTTTCTGCGGGAGACTTGTTGCCAGTCAAGGCTATAGAACCCAATCTTGTCTTATTATTTAACCCATAACTGGTGGGAAGAGACGGATTAATACCTTCCCCAAGGGTATTTGCACCTAGTCTAAAAAGCACACTAGGATATATGGTGTTTTTTTGTTTTGTTTTTTTTACATTAGTGGGACCTGATTAAACCCTAAGAAAAACCTTCTGTGGTCGACTGGTTGCCAGCCAAGGCTATAGAACCCAATCTGTCCTGTTATTTGACTCATAGCCAGAGCGGGGAGAAGAGATGTATTATATTATTGGGTAGTAATTTGAGGGGAATCAGATGATTACTTAATAACAATAGAAAACCGATCCCCCACTTTATGCCCAATAAAAGCCTTAATCATGTTTCTACCTATTATATTCAGTCCGTCAGTTAAGTGCCAAACGTGATACCCGCTTGGGCGATCATGCCTCGAAAGAGACATGACTGACTGGGAAGAAGATTATGCCGCAGTAGGTTGCCATTGCTTTATGAGGTAGACTGGTTGCCAGCCAAGGCTATAGAACCCAATCTGCCCTATTATTTGACTCTTAGTTAGAGGGAGAAGTTATGTATTATATTATTAAGTAGTATTTAGAAGGAGATCAGTTTATTACTTCATAACAATATAAAACCGATCCCCCACTTTTGGCCCAGTAAAACCCTTAATCATGTTTCTAACTATTATATTCAGTCCGTCAGTTTAGTGCCATACGTGATACACGCTTTGGGCGATCATGTCTCAAAAGAGACATGACTGACTGGGCAGAAGATTATCTCGCAATAGGTTGCCATTGCTTTCTGCGGAAGACTGGTTGCCAGCCAAAGCTATAGAACCCAATCTGTCCTGTTATTTAACTCATAACTGGAGGGAAGAGACGGATCAATACCTTTCCCAGTGGTATTTGCGCGTGAGTGAATGAAATAAATTCAGCTGAAATTTCTCGTTCCGAGTCGATATCCACTGCACCACAGCGCACATCCGAATAGACAGTAAGGAGAGAATATTATCTGATGCGACGCGAAGAACAACCTGACATCCGAACCACCGACAGGGAGCAAACCAAAAACAGAGTTTTCAGACAGAATAAATCGGTGAAGTGCTTTTGAATAAAAGATAAAAGAAATAATCACACTAGAATTGAAAAAATAAAAAAAGTGGTACCAGGCCACTTATTTGTCACAAAATTTTCAAGACAGATTGTAGGAACAGCTTTTCGAGGGTAAACCGCAAAAATACTTCTAAGAAGTTTACGGCTCTTCTTCTTCTTCTTCTTCTTCTTCTTCTTCTTCTTCTTCTTCTTCTTCTTCTTCTATGTGCCTTGTTTTTTCAGGACGTAGGCGATCATAGCTTTCCACATCTCCCTATTCCTGGTGGCTCTGAACACACTTTCTCCTGTAACACCACGCAAGCCCTGTTCTGTCATCCACCTGCTCAGGTCCTTCAAATACGTTATCCGTTCCTTTCCTCTGTTAATTTTTCCCTCTATCTGGCCTGTTAGTATCAGGTTCTCCAAGACCTCCTTCCTTACTGCATGTCCAAGGAACTTTAGTTGTCACTTCCTGATGCTTTATTAAAGGGAAATTAATATTGAGTTTACGGTTAATGGTCTCTAAATAAATGGAGGGTGGATTTATCAGTACGGTAGTTGGACTGTGCGACACGGAGATCCGAAGGCGAATTGGCATGGCAAAGGACGCGTTCCAGAAGATGAGCAAAATACTAACACACAGGAAAATCTCAATAGAAACGAAGAAAAGAGTGCTAGACTGCTACGTGATGTCAGTTCTTCAATACGGCTATGAATCCTGGACAATATCATCGAAAATGAGGACAAAACTGGAAGCGGCCGAAATGTGGTTCTACAGAAGGATGCTACGGATATCGTGGACTGAGCATACAAGCAACGACGAAGTGTTAGAAAGAATGGCAACAAAAAGGAAATTGATGCTGAGCATCAGGAAGAGACAACTGAAGTTCCTGGGACATGCAATGAGGAAGGAGAGCCTGGAGAACCTGATACTGACTGGACAGATAGAAGGAAGGAGAGACAGAGGAAGGCAGCGGATAACATATTTGCAGGGTCTGATCAGGTGGATGACGGAACGGGGGTTGCCAGGAGCAACAGGAACAAACATACTAAGAGCCACAAGGGATAGGGAGACGTGGAGATCCATGATCGCCTACGTCCTGAAGGGACAGGGCACATAGAAGAAGAAGAAGTTGGACTGTGTGGGCGATAGGCCTTTCCCTCAGAGTAATATTGATTCCCTCGAAGAAAGTGAATTCGTACGCATTGCTTATTGTTGTGGAGTAGTTCTTTGCACTGAAAGTTATATTCGTGCTATATAGATTGCTAATCGACTTAACGCACCCGAAATGTCAGGAACTTGGCAATCTCCCACTAAAACCTGACTCTTTAGTATTTGGCTAACTGCCGACTAATATCAACTGCCTCGTAGTTCTAATGAACTCCAATAGAAGTCTAAAGAACTCTCTAGAACTTCTAAGAACTCCTATGAATTTTACCAAAACTTCTCGAGTTCTTCCTGTTAACTTTTATTAATATAAGAGGGAGAGTCCATTACCTGAAGAATTGGTGTGTTTCACCATAACACTTATGATACCGAAATAAATCTATCACAGATAGATAATTGTAGTTCTTAGTCTCAGCCATGACACCATTTACTCAGAGGACTTATTTAGCCTTCAAAATTCAGATTACGACGAAAAAACTTATTTGATATCGATACCAGGAAATCAAAATTTGACTTACATTCATTCATTTTTCTTTCAGTCTACGGTTTCGCTTTAACTGGAAACAACTATTGCTTTTTAGTCTTTCGTGCCAACGTCCAAAGAATCTGAGTTCCAGGACCATGGATTAGTTTTAAAGCTTTCGTTACACCCGAGCAACGCCGGGCTATACTGCTAGTATATATATATATATTTGAAATAATAAAATCATTGCGACAATTTACTAATCGCACCTAATATATATTGTGCGATTGGTAAATTGTCGCAATGATTTTATTATTTCAATTATTCTTTAGGCTGAGTCTGAGCTCCAGGACCATGGATTTGTTTTAAAGCTTTCATTACACTCGAGCCACCTCGGTCTATGCTACTAGTTTATATATATAAATATATATATATATATATATATAATGTTTTTGCTTTATATGACGCAAGGGAGACTTCTACTTCATGCCTAAAATATTTATGCTTTTCCCAACGGCATCAGTGCAAATAAACAAGCAGTAATTCTTCTTAACGTTTTAGTCAGTTTCTGCGAGATTTCTTTTTCTTTTGCATATTTTTTCCCATTTTATTTTATTTTTATTTGTGTAGCTAATGTTCATTTTCCGAGCGTTGCTCAAATTTAGGATTTCGAATGTTGATTTCAACGCATGCCCGTAAACCGTTTGCGATTTGAAAAAAAAAATAGCCTCGTTTAACATATCGTTAACATTACATTTGGTATTCCTGAGATGAGGTATTGTAACTATATTATTTACACTGTTAAGACTGTTTCCTAATATTAATTGCCATATTCATGGTCTTTCAGCTGGTGTAAATCGTGGACCAGCATGTGAGCAATGATGAGGTTTTGGAAAGGATGAAAATAAAAAAGGAATTAATATTGAGCATCAGAAAGAGACAACTAAAATTCCTGGGACATGCAATGAGGAAGGAGGTCTTGGAGAACCTGATACTAACAGGTCAGATAGTGGGGGGGAAAGAGACAGAGGAAAGCAGAAAACATATTTGAAGGGCCTGAGCAGGTGAATAGTGCTACGATTGACACTGTCAGCTCTCTGCCTTCGGGCAGAGAACGCTCTCTGCCTTCGGGCAGAGGGCACTAACCCAGTCGTGGTTCCGCCGAAGGGTAGAATTAAGACTGGGGAATAACAGACAGATATTTTGGCCGGGCTATATGGCCGGGCTATATGGCCCGGAAGACCCACATAAAAATGACCTTGTGTCACATTTCGCCTTAAGTGGGAAGGCCGACTAAATATTGGATCAGGTGGATGACAGAACGGGGGTTGCGTGGTGTTACAGGAGAAAGTGTGCTCAGAGCCACCAGGGATAGGAAGACGTGGAAGACCATGATCGCCTACGTCCTGAAAGAACAAGGCACATGGAAGAAGAATATATATGCCAACTGTCTATAAGAAATTACAATGTGGATGTAAAGTGGGAGATCAAATCTATATTATAATCAATATATAAACAGATCCCTCATTTTGTGGCCATGCTAGTTTCTATACATTTATATTTCAGATTTATGGGCTTGAGCTAACGGATGGCAGAGTGGGGTTAGGGTGGTGTATCAGGAGAAGGCGCGCTAAGAACCACCATGCATAGGGAGACGTGGAAAGCCATGATGGCCTACGTCCTGAAAGAACAAGGCACATGGAGGAAGAATATATATGCCAACTGTCTATAAGAAATTCCAATGTGGATGTAAAGTAGGGGACGAAATCTATATTATAATCAATATATAAACAGATCCCTCATTTTGTGGCCATGCTAGTTTCTATACATTTATATTTCAGATTTATGGGCTTGAGCTAACGGATGGCAGAGTGGGGTTAGGGTGGTGTATCAGGAGAAGGCGTGCTAAGAACCACCATGCATAGGGAGACGTGGAAAGCCATGATGGCCTACGTCCTGAAAGAACAAGGCACATGGAGGAAGAATATATATGCCAACTGTCTATAAGAAATTCCAATGTGGATGTAAAGTAGGGGACGAAATCTATATTATAATCAATATATAAACAGATCCCTCATTTTGTGGCCATGCTAGTTTCTAAACATTTATATTTCAGATTTATGGGCTTGAGCTAATGGATGGCAGAGTGTGGTTAGAGTGGTGTATCAGGAGAAGGCGCGCTAAGAACCACCATGCATAGGGAGACGTGGAAAGCCATGATGGCCTACGTCCTGAAAGAACAAGGCACATGGAGGAAGAATATATATGCCAACTGTCTATAAGAAATTCCAATGTGGATGTAAAGTAGGGGACGAAATCTATATTATAATCAATATATAAACAGATCCCTCATTTTGTGGCCATGCTAGTTTCTATACATTTATATTTCAGATTTATGGGCTTGAGCTAATGGATGGCAGAGTGTGGTTAGAGTGGTGTATCAGGAGAAGGCGCGCTAAGAACCACCATGCATAGGGAGACGTGGAAAGCCATGATGGCCTACGCCCTGAAAGAACAAGGCACATGGAGGAAGAATATATATGCCAACTGTCTATAAGAAATTCCAATGTGGATGTAAAGTAGGGGACGAAATCTATATTATAATCAATATATAAACAGATCCCTCATTTTGTGGCCATGCTAGTTTCTAAACATTTATATTTCAGATTTATGGGCTTGAGCTAATGGATGGCAGACTGAGGTTAGGGTGGTGTATCAGGAGAAGGCGCGCTAAGAACCACCATGCATAGGCAGACGTGGAAAGCCATGATGGCCTACGTCCTGAAAGAACAAGGCACATGGAGGAAGAATATATATGCCAACTGTCTATAAGAAATTCCAATGTGGATGTAAAGTAGGGGACGAAATCTATATTATAATCAATATATAAACAGATCCCTCATTTTGTGGCCATGCTAGTTTCTATACATTTATATTTCAGATTTATGGGCTTGAGCTAATGGATGGCAGAGTGGGGTTAGGGTGGTGTATCAGGAGAAGGCGTGCTAAGAACCACCATGCATAGGGAGACGTGGAAAGCCATGATCGCCTACGTCCTGAAAGAAAAAAGGCACATAGAAGAAGAAAAAAGTAACTCCGACCTTCATCAGGTGATACGCTTTGGAATTTCCTTATTTATTCGTAGTGATAAGTTGTATTAATTTCACATGTCGTGTCTTTTTTTTTGGCTATCCAGATGATAGAATAATTTTCTAAGTAATCCAAAAGGTGTCTCAAATAGTTGTGAGTTCAATACCTGGCAACAACAGAGGACTAAATAAAGGCTTCAGTTCGAAATTCTAGCGTATATCACCTGAAGAAGGGTGGAGTGAACACCGGCGGAAAGGTCGTGAATATGGCAATAAAGATGAGAAAAATAGTTCGAACAATATAGTGTAAACAATTAATACCTAATCTAACGAATATGGATAGATACCTGATCCAATGTTAGTGGAGTGTGACCTAGTTCACAATTCACTAACACATTACTCAATAAGTCCAAGGCCTGATATAAAGATGGTGTAACTAATAAAAAAATCATGTAATTTTTTATGAAGTACTAACCTTCAAATGGCACGCGACAAAATTTGGGCTCAATGGGATTATTAGTTTACAAATTAAAGTTATTTAAGTGAAGCTACTGTTGCAAATTTTCAAAACAAAGGAAAAATCTGAAGTTCTTGTGTTAATTAAGCATTGACTTCTGTTGAGAAAAATACTGTTCAAGCAAAACAATGGCTTGATAAGTGTTATTCGGACTCTTATCTGTCGGAAACGGCGGTTAAGAGGTGGTAGGCTGACATTAAACGCGGGCGTACACACGTAAATGACGCTGGACGCTCAATTCGCCTCTAATCGGCAGTTGTCCCGGATAATCAAAAAAGTATCCACAAACTCGTTTTTTCAGATCGTAAGTTGAAGTTGCTTGAGATAGCAAAGGAATTGAACATATCAGAAAGCAGTGTATTCACCATATTGCATGAGCATTTGCTAATGAGAAAGCTATATTCTAAGTGGGTGCTCACAATCGATTAAAAACAACAATGCGTCGACGATTCAGAGAAATGTTTGCAACAGTTTAACCGCAACACGAAGGAGTTTTTGCATAAGTATGTGACAATGGATGAAACATGGTCAGCACCTGGTGAAAGTGTCCAAAGCGACTAAATATGCAAACATCAGCAGTCAAGCTTTTGGCCTCTGTATTTTGGGATGCGCAGGATATTTTATTCATTGAGAAAGAAAGAACAATCAATAGAGAATATTATATATCATTATTGGTGCGTTTGAAGAAAAAAAATCGTTAAAAACGGCCACAAATGAAGAAGAAAAAAGGGATCTTTCACCAAGATAACGCACTGTGTCACAAGTCGATCGCAACGATGGCAACGACATGAACTGCTCTTCGCATTGCTTCCGCATCCACCCTATTCTCTAAATCTGCACCCCAGAGGCTACTGGCTGTTTGCAGACCCCAAAAAATGCTCCAGAGAAAGAGATTTGACTTCAATGAAGAAATGATAACTGAAAATGGGGCGTATTTTGAGGCTAAAGACAAATCGTTCTACAAAAAATGCACCGAATTAAAGAAACGTTGAAATCAGGGTGTCATCCTAGAAGGAGAATATGTTTATGAATAAAGTCGAATTTCGCCTAAAGGTTGTTCTTTTATTAGTTAAGCCTGAGACTGAGTGATGTGTTAACATTGGATAGGCGAATTCATCAACTTATCACTAACGATAGGCGAATTTATCAAATTTTTGAGGAAAAAATGTTTAAGTAATTAATAATAAATAAGATTTCAGAGTTTAGGTGGAGACGTTATAAGTATAGACTTGAAATAGGCTTTCGAAAGCCCATATTGATTTAGCTGGTCTCTATCTATATGGGAATGATGACAAAACACTTGTCCATCTCAAATTTATAGGCAGAAGGATGCTGGGATTGTTTCCGAGCTTAGATAGGTTGGCTCTAGGTTTCATCTAACTCAGTCCTGGTCTGTCTTGTCTTGAAGTCTGTTGTGGAGTAGTTTTCGCACTGAAGGTTATAATCGTGCTATGTCGATTGCTAATCGACTTAGCGCACCCAAACTGTTAGGAACTTGATAATCTTCCACTGAAAGCTGACTCCTTAGTATTCGGCTAACTGCTGACTAATATCAACTGCCTGGTAGTTCTACTGAACCCCAAAAGAACTCTAAAGAACTCCTATGAACTTCCCAAGTACTTCTAAGAACTTCTTGATAACTCTTATTAATATAGGAGGGAGAAGTAATTTTCTGAGGAATATGTGTGTTTCCCCATAACATATATATCTTAATTGATTGGAATATATCTTATCCCATTAGGATATATCCTGTTTGATTAGAATATATCTTATTTAACTAATATATATCTTACTTGATTGGAATATATCTTATTTTATTAGAATATATCTTGTTTGATTAGAATAAATCTTATTTGACTAATATATTGTTGTGGAGTAGTTTTCGCACTGAAGGTTATAATCGCGCTATGTCGGTTGCTAATAGACTTAACGCACCCAAACTGTTAGGAACTTGGTAATCTTCGACTGAAAGCTGACTCCTTAGTATTCGTCTAACTGCCCACTAATATCAACTGCCTAGTAGTTCTACTGAACTCCAATAGAACTCTAAATAACCCTCTAGAACTTCTAAGAACTTCTATGAACTTCCCAAGAATTTCTCGAGTTAACTTCCTGTTAACTCTTATTAATATAGGAGGGAGAGTCCATTATTTGAGGAATACGTGTGTTTCCTCTTAACAAAGTCAGAACGCTACGTTGACTTTTCCGAAATTTCTTTTATGTCTCGAAAAAGACATGACCGACTGGGCAGAAGATTATCCCGCAGTAGGTTGTCATTGCTTTCTGCAATAGACTGGCTCCTGACCAGGGTTATAGAACCCAATCTCTCCTGTTATTTGACTCATAGGTAGAGGGAGACAATATCTATTATATTATTCAGTAGTAATTAGAGGGGGGATCAGTTTATTACTTCATAACAATAGAAAACCGATCCCCCACTTTATACCCAGTAGAAGCCTTAATCATATTTCTAACTATTATATTCAGTCAGTCAGTTAAGTGCCATACGTGATACACGCTTGGGCGATCATGTCTCGAAAGAGACATGACTGACTGGGCAGAAGATTATATCACAGTAGGTTGCCATTACTTTCTGCGGTAGACTGGTTGCCAGCCAAGGCTATAGAACCCAAATCTGTCCTATTATTTAACCCATAACTGGAGAGTAGAGACGGATTAATATATTTCCCAATGGTATTTGCGCGTCAATGAATGCAAAGAATTCGACTGGAATTCGAACTCGGTTTCGCGATTTCTCGTTGCGAGCCGATACTCACTGCACCACGACGCACATCCTGATACTTCGCCTTATTACTGCTAATTAACCTTGCATATATTGTTTGCTAGCTTTTTTACTATATTACCTAGAAACAGCGGGTGTAATTGAAGCACTACCGGCCATAATTATTAGGCCACCCCATTTTTTTTTAAAGAAATGGTGTATTTCAGACTATTTTTAAGTGGATAATTCTAAATGAAAATAGAATGGTTCTTTTGTTATTATTACTTTCAATTTCAAAAGGCAAATAGCGACAATTTACCCATCGCACCCTGTAGATTTGCTCTCTCTCTATATATATATATAGAGAGAGAGAGCAAATATATATAGCAAACCTACAGAGTGCGATGGGTAAATTGTCGCTATTTGCCTTTTGAAATTGAAAGTAATAATAACAAAAGAACCATTCTATTATATATATATATATATATATATATATATGTTACTAGCCATAATTATTAGGCCACCTCAGTTTTTTTTAAAGAAAATGGTGTATTTCATACTAGTTTTGCTATTTATTGCTAAGTGGATAATTGCAAAATAAAATAGAATGCTTTGCAAAGTTTTACAAGGTAAATAACGACAATTTACCCATCGCACTCTGTAGGTTTGCTATATATATATATATATATGTATATATATGTATGTGTGTGTGTGTGTGTGTGTGTGTGTGTGTGTGTGTGTGTGTATACACTACCGGCCATAATTATTAGGCCATCCCAGTTTTTTTTAACAATACGATTTTTAGTATTTATTGCCAATTTTCCCTGACGAGCTGTTAAGCGAAACCGTGGTACGTTGTTGGCTCACCCTTAGATTTTCGTTCTTATCGGCTCTACTTTCGTGTTGGGTACTTCCTGTACTCCTTTTTCGTTTTGAGCTCTTCTTTTGAGGTTTTTTTTCTTTCTCACGAATGCTTGACTTTTTGTTCAAGTATTTCGTTTGTTTCTTTTTTTCTTCCCCTTCTTTTCCCTCCGGGTTCGTTCCCGCTGGGTTTCAAGACGTTCTTAGTTGTAGTTTAATTATTAATAATCTTGACAGAATTAGTTTTGTCGATACTGGTATTATAACTATAATTAATATATATATATATATATATATATATATATATATATATATATATATATTGATAATAATAACTACTTAGACTCTGTACGAATGCACTCCGTAAATTTATGCCAATATAAACTTTCGAAAAAACCATTAACAAACAGAACCTAAATCCGTGTATATATATATATATATATATATATATATATATATATATATATATATATTACCGGCCATAATTATTAAGCTACCCCAGGATTGAAAAAGAAATGATGTATTTCATGCTATTTTTAGTATGTATTGTCAAGTAGATAATTCTAAATGAAAATAGAATGGTTCTATTGTTAATACTGCACAATAATATGCGCATCAAATGAACTGATCTGGTGTTCAGTTTTTGTGCTCTCTTCCCCATGCTAGTCTCTTCTTCTTATTGGATGGCCGAAGCAAAGGCTTCCTGGCTGCCTTGTAAAATTTTGCAAAGTAATAATAGCAAAAGAACCATTTTATTTTTATTTAGAATTATCCACTTGGCAATAGATAGTAAAACTAGTACGAAAAAATGAGGTGACCTAATAATTATGGCCAGTAGTATATATATAGCAAATCTACATGGTGCGATGGGTAAATTGTCGCTATTTCTCTTGTAAAATTTTGCAAAGTAAAAACGAACCATTCTATTTTCATTTAGAATTACCCACTTAAAAATAGTCTGAAATACATCATTTCTTTAAAAAAAAATTAGGGACGCCTAATAATTATGGCAGGTAATATATATTTATATATATATAGCAAATCTACAGGTTGCGATGCGTAAATTGTCGCTATTTGCCTTGTAAAATTTTGCAAAGTGATAATAACAAAAGAACCATTCTATTTTTATTTATAATTATCCACTTGGCAATAAGTACTAGAAATATTATGAAATACATCATTTTAAAAAATGGGGTGGCCTAATAATTATGGCCGATAGTGTACATCTGGCCATAGATGATGTGCAACGAAAGAAATAAGCAACAAGGCAATGGAACGCCGGGTGTGATTGACTGATACATCCGTTGATAAAGTCAACAAAGCGACAACCTGAAAAAGCAAAAGTGTGTGAGTGAAGAGGCGTAGCCATGTGGGTTGCGTTGGATTTTTAAGATTATATAAGATCAATAATTTTGGGCTGAAGACTGGCTAACGACTTCTGACAGCTCCTTCGTGTGTGTGAACTCTTTCTGGCTACTTACCTGCTCCACAGAACAGACACCGCCGAAGAATAAAATATAAGACCATATTTTCTCGTTGTTATCTAGCTGTAATATATAATATTAGTGTTGTGGGATCTCTCCTTTGTATATGATAATGGACTCGACTGGAGTATACATATACTTCTGCCATACACAGAACAGAAGTAGCTGCCATAGGGTTGAGAGTAATCGTAGAGATCCGTTACACTTATCGGAGAGTACCGGAATTAATACGTAAGTTACCGAGAGATGCCGAACTTATCCACAGAATAGCTCTGAGCCCCAGCTAGAATAATATACACGGCTATACTATTTCCAACGACTTCACTTCAAGACTTGTATATATTTATTTCTTACTAATAGTATTCCTGGATTTACTAACCTACGTTCAAGTTTGTATGTTACGTTCAATATAACCTACATTTCTATCTCTGTATTTGTTTTGTTGTTAATTATTTTGTGCGGTTCCTCACCCGGAATCCACAACATATTGGCGACGAAGACTTGAACTTACGTACACGTACATCGCCACAACGAATTGGCGGCGAAATCTCGAACTCAAGTATACCACACAACATCAGAACTCATACAGAACAACGTAAAAACCATAGTTACACACAGGTCGACCACAAACAATATGGCGACACTATCGTAGATAATCTGCTGCCATTACAACTTTTGGAACGAAGAATGAAAAAACTGTAAAAAGGAAAGTGAAAGACAGTATTTTTCCCTCTTCAATTCTTCCACAATTGTTTTTTTTACGAGATTTATTGCCAGAAAACAATAGTTAAAAAGTGAAACCCCTCACGGAATCAAAGTAGCAAACCATGGATGACTTTCAGAAAGAAATATTAGAAATCATAAGAACGACAATATAAATTCGAAGAAGCACAAATTAAATTGGAAGAAAGACAAATTGTAATCCAAAGGGGTGTTGTGGGATCTCTCCTTTGTATATGATAATGGACTCGACTGAGAGTACATATACTTCTGCCATAGAGAGAACAGCACAGGAGTAGCTGCCATAGGGTTGAGAGCGATAGTCAGTCAGTTAAAGTGCCATACGTGATACACTCTTGGGCGATCATGTCTCGAAAGAGACATGACTGACTGGGCAGAAGATTATCCCGCAGTAGGTTGCCATTGCTTTCTGCGGTAGACTGGTTGCCGACCAAGGCTATAGAACCCAATCTGTCCTGCTATTTAACCCATATCTGGAAGGAAGAGACGGATTAATACCTTTCCCAAGGGTATTTGCGCGTAAGTGAATATAATGGATTCAACTGGAATTCGAACTCGGCTCCCCGGGTTCTCATTCCGAGCCGATATCCACTGTACCACAACGCATGGTAGAGATCCGTTAAAATTATAGAAGAGTACCGGAATTGATACGTAAGTTACCGAGTGACACTGAATTTAACAGACTACACGTCTATACTATTTCCAACGACTTCACTTCAACACGTGTATATATTTATTTCTTACTAACAGTATTCCTGGATTTACTAACTTGCTTTCAAGTTTGTATATTAAGTTCAATATAACTTACTTTTCTATCTCCATATCTGTTTTGTTGTTCATTATTTTGTGCGGTTCCTAAGCTGGAATCTACAACAATTAGTCAAAATACTATATAGAATCAGGAGACCTTAACCCTTTGTTGCATTGTTACAGTTGAACGTTTCTCTAAACTTTGTTGCATATTGGTTACAATCGTAACCTTTCTCTAACCTTTGTTGCATATTGGTTATAATTGTAACCTTTCTCTAAGCTTTGTTGCATATTGGTTATAATTTTAACCAATATGGAACAAAGGGTTAACACATAACCTTTTCCAATTTGATTTTATCTCTCGACCTTTTATTTTTGTGGCGCTGTGCCAACATACCATTTAATTTGAAATTATATTTTAAAACTCTTTTTTTCGAGTTCCACTCATACACATAAAGAATTCCCCCTGGTTTTTAAAGAAAACGTAATCAAAATCCCGCGTTTATCCTCAACGACCTCGTGTAATTGGAGCTGTTAAAATGTGCATGAAACCAAACATGAACCAGTAAAGAAAAGAATGAAACCAAAAAGAAAAGAAAAAAACAACAGAGTGTAATATTAAAAAAATAATAATTAAACCTAAATGTCTGACCCGACGAGCCTGGGACACAAGAGACGTCTGCGTACATGAGTCGCAAATTAAAGAGCGTTCATTTGAGCACGTGTATTGAAGGAGGCTGAGTTTTGTCGAGAGGAGGATGTTATGATTTCTCTACCCGTCGACCCATTTCAAGCAGTGTCATTGTGATCCTTAGTATTAGTTCAAGTGACAACAATCTTGCTATGTACGGATCGTGTGAAGAGTCATACATGTTTTTAGGAACCCAGTTTAATTGAAGCAACAGTAATATTAATAATTGTGGAAAATTTGAGAATAGGATTTTCAGTATTTGGTTTAAATAATAATAATAATAATAATAATAATAATAATAATAATAATATGGGATTACACCATCTACACAGACAGAAAAATTGAAGCAAACAGGCCAGACATTATTGTTAAAAACCAGAAGGAGAAAACTTGTATATTAATTGATATGGCTTGTCCAGCGGATTGTAACATAGCAATCAAGGAATTTGAAAAACTGTCAAAATATAAAGACCTGGAAATTGAAATAGAATAAATGTGGAAATTGAAAACAAGAGTTGTGCCAGTGATAGTAGGTGCACTTGGAATGATAAAAAATGGAACAAAACAACACATTGAAAGAATCCCTGGAAACCCCAGCTTAAGAGACATACAAAAAATTGTCTTATTAAGTACAGCCCACACACTAAGGAAAACTTTATCTATGTAATGCTGGAGATGATAGGGAAGATAGAAAAACATGAAATGGAGCCATAACAACACGCCACTACCTGCCTTAGGTCTCCCCGCAGACTTGGTTGGTAGTGAGACCAAAGCAGAAATCGAAATATGATGAAAAATGACATAATAATAATAATATCAAGAAACAATAGACCATCTAATCTCAGGATGTTCTGTACTTGCTCCAAATGAATACAAAAATCGTCACGGTAGAGTGGGGCAATATTTACATTGGACAATGTGCAAACACTATGGAAAATTTGTAAACAAACACTGGTATGAATATCACCCAGCACCGGTTACAGAAATAGAAGATATCACCATTCTATGAGATTACACCATCTACACAGACAGAAAAAAAAAACAGATAAAAAATGAAAAAAAATAATTGAAAGAATCCCTAGAAACCCCAGCTTAATAGATATACAAAAGAAATGTCTTGTTAAGTACAGCCCACACACTAAGGAGAACTTTAGGGATGATAGGAAATATGAAAAAAAAAATGAAATGGAGCCCTGACAACACACCCCGCCCTGACTTATCTCTTACTGTAGATTGGTAGGTAGTGCGACCATAGCAGAAATTAAATTATAATGAAAAAGGACATAATAATAATAATAATAATAATAATAATAATAATAATAATAATTGAGATTAGAGAATTCAGTATTTGGTTATCTTAATAAGAGTATAATAACTGTTCTTGTTGTGGTTTATATTTTCAAATCTTCACCATATAAACAGGAGCCGAAGACAAAACTGGTTCTAAAATTGAAAACATCTTACTGGCGTGTTCGGCACCTTGAGGTGATGTTATCGTCAAGCAAGCTTGTCTCGGTAGAATCATTAAAATCAAGTAGTAAGTTCGATCCACACTGGGTGTCCCATACTTTCGGCTTTGTGCCACATTTAAGCCGCGCTTAAAAAATCACCAGTCCCAGAAAAACATAATTTGGGCGCCTAGAGGTTCCTGTAATCGTTAGTAAGTTTGTCTCGTTAGAACCTATTACAAATGAGCAGTCAGTTCGATCCTCACTGGGTGTCCCATGCTTTCGGCCTTGTGCCATATCTAAGCCAGAGTTTGAAATCGTCTAGGGCTCCTCGACATTGTGTAATGGTTAGCAAGTTTCTCTTGTTAGAACCTATTACAACTGAGTAGTGAGTTCGATCCTTACTGGGTGTCCCATGCTTTCGGCCTTGTGCCACATCTAAGCCAGAGTTTGAAATCGTCTTGGGCTCCTCGACATTGTGTAATGGTTAGCAAGTTTCTCTTGCTAGAACCTATTACAACTGACTAGTGAGTTCGATCCTTACTGGGTGCCCCATGCTTTTGGCCTTGTGCCACATCTAAGCTATGCTTAGAAAGTCACCATGTTACTCAGGATATTATTTTTGATCTTACTGCCCGTAAAGCTTATTCTGATTTAATTTGTTGTTCGTGTATTTCTTTTTTGGCGGGGGGATACGAGAATCAAGCATGTACAAAAATTTAAATACCTAAGAAGTGTTCTAACAGGAAACGGAAAGTGCGACACAGAGATCCGAAGGCAAATTGACATGGCGAACGACGCGTTCCAGAAGCCGAGTAAAGTGCTAAGACAGTAAACTTTTACTTGAAACAAAGAAACGAGTGCTGGATTGCTATATGATGTCAGTTCTTCAATACGGAAGGGAATGCTGGACAATATCATCGAAAATGAGGACAAAACTTGAAACAGCGGAAATATGGTTCTACAGAAGTATGCTGCGGATATCGTGGACCGAGCATGCGAGCAACGATGAGGTGTTTGGAAAAAATGGGAACGAAAAGAAAATTAACAGTGAGCATCAGGAAGAGACAACTGAATTTCCTGGAACATGCAATGAGGAAGGAGAGCTTGGAGAACCTGATACTGACAGGCCAGATAGAAGGAAAAAGAAACAGAGGAAGGCAGCGGATAACATATTTGCCGGGCCTGATCGGGTGGATGACAGAACGGGGGTTGCGATGTGTAACAGGAGAAAACATAATAAGAGCCACCAGTCATAGGGAGACGATGATCGCCTACGTCCTGAAAGGACAGGGCACATAGAAGAAGATTCATTTTTTTTTTTTTTTTTTATTTTTATCGGGGAATATAGAGAGAGGAAAGACTGGGTACAAGGAGCATTGTGGGAAGGGTAAACGATGAAGGGAATTGAAAAGTACGGTCTCACCTTAAATGAAAACAAATATATCTACAGAGTAACGAAAACCAAACTTCTGGGCTATGAAGTAAGTAAAGAGATCGCTAGATCAGAAATATCTCCTTGAAAACTTTGCCGCCAAGCAATATGTAAGCTCGTAAGAGAATCGTCGTAACGTTCAAACTCTTCGCTAAAAATCCACGCGCTAAATACTAAAACTATATTCCTTTTACCCGCTAAAATAAAGGAACTGTTGAATATTTGAAAAGGGAATTTGAAAGAGCCGTAGTACGCACTCTAGACGAAAAAATCCCTTGAAATTGATGCTAGATACGTAAGCTTGGCCAATAAGTAGGCCTGTTGCATTTTGATTCAAAACTCTATACCTTCTGTACTAAAACACTTCTTAGTAAAGAAAAAAAATCTAAGGAGATCCTTGGAGCAATCCTGGAACGGAGTCATTACCTAAAAGGTAAATACTTTATTCTTGTCACAGACCAAGAAACTATCCGACATTTTTTAAAAGCATGAAGTTTCGAAGACCAAAAAGGACAAAATTAACCGAATTGAATTGAACTTTCCACTTACAAATATAAGATATCGACCTGGCATCAGAAGCGCATGCTCAAACGCGTTGACGCTTCTAAGCATGTCTACATTACGCATCTGTCTTAAATATAGACCTTAAGGAATGGCATTATAATCTATATCATCCTGGAGCATCAGGGTCGAGAAATTTGTCCTACTCAACAGACGGAGTAAAGGGAATGACTGAAAAATGTAAAGGGTAAGACGTAGAAAAGCCAAGATTTGTGACAGGAGGAGGCAAGTTAATCAAACCCACTCAACCGTTCGAAAGAATGAGTATACTTTTCAAGGGACCGTTTCCTTCAAATCAAAAAGCAGACAAATATTTATTTACTATCATCGATTAATGTAGTCGTTTTCTTTTTGCTTTTGCGTGTATGAACATATATACTAAAAATCTGCTGACTTGTGTAAGTAAAAGAAAGTCATAGCTATTTACTTATTCGCTTTAAAATCGAGAGGTTTATCTGCAAATTCACTGGGTATAACGTTAAACGATCAACTTCGCCTTAAAATCGAGAGGTTTATCTGCAGGTTCACTGGGTATAACGTTAAACGATCAACTTCGCCTTAAAATCGAGAGGTTTATCTGCAGGTTCACTGGGTATAACGTTAAGCGATCAACTTCGCCTTAAAATCGAGAGGTTCATCTGCAGGTTCACTGGGTATAACGTTAAGCGATCAACTTCGCCTTAAAATCTAGAGGTTCATCTGCAGGTTCACTGCGTATAGGGTTAAACGATTAACTTCGCCTTAAAATCTAGAGATTTATCTGCTGATTCACTGGGTATAACGTTAAACGATCAAATTCGCCTTAAAATCGAGAGGTTTAACTGCTGGTTCACTGGGTATAACGTTAAACGATCAACTTCGCCTTAAAATCGAGAGGTTTATCTGCAGACTCACTGTGTGTAACGTTAAACGATCAACTTCGCCTTAACATCGAGAGGTTTACCTGCAGATTTATTGCGTATAACGTTAAACGATCAACTTCGCCTTAAAATCAAGAGGTTTACCTACACATTGACGGGAAACAGTTTTATCTGACGCTCTCCTCTCCTTATTGTCTACAACCACGAATTCTACTTCCCATGAACGGATGTCTTGTTATCCGAGAAAATCTACTTAATGAGAAGGAAATTTTTTAAAAACAAGTACGGAAATGTACAATAAGCTGAACTGATTCAGACGAATCTCGATTGAACTCTTGTTAGGTTATCAAATAGAAAAGAAAGTACTATTTATCTATGGCAAATCACTCCTGCTGGAAAAAAAAACGACAGTCTCCAAACTTGAAACTGGAACCATAGTCTCCAACAGCTCAAGATCGGATTCAGATGGAAATAACGTACCAAAATCGGAAGAAATTCTAACACAACCAGCGTTCAATAATTCAACCAAACTGGGTTCAACAAAGAACCTATAACTCTTCTGGCCCAAAACACTTAAAAATCTCCTCTCAAATCCTCTAAGGTTCCATAAGTATATCACCAAAGAACCTAAATGAATTGGCATTAAACGCGAAAACAAAGAATGAACTAAAATAAGATAACTAAAAATGTATTAATTTTCTGATGTTATATAAACCCTGATATAAAACCTAGTTTTATGTCGGAGGTGTTAAAGAGATTTTTGTAAGTGAAAGGAATAGCTACTAGTAGATCTACTTTGTACAACGTGAGGGGAAGCGGTCAAATGGAAAAACTAAACAGAACTCCAGTAAACGATAAACTTAGCATTAAAATCAAGAGGTTTACCTGTGTATCAATGGGAAACCGTTTTATCTGATGTTTTCAATGCCATTCGTTCCTTAATATCTACAGCCACAAATTCTACTCTTCGTGAACGTATCCTTTCTTATCCGAGAAAATCTACTCCAGGAAGATCTGTTCCTTCCTGGTTGACAATTCCTGGGAAAGTGCTCATGAGAAGCAACTTTTAGAACAACAAGTACGAAGCTGTACGAGAAGTTGAACTGATTCAGGCGAATCACGACTACGCACTTGTTAGATTAACAAATAGAAAAAAAAGTACTGTTTTTTTACATCACCTCACTCCTGCTGGGAAAATAACGACAGTCTCCAAACCTGAAGCAGCTACCATAGTCTCAAATAACCCAAGATCGGATTCATATGGAGATAAGATACCGAAAACGGAAGATATTCTACCACAACCAACGTTCAGTAATTCAACCGAAATGGGTTCAACAAAGAGCCTATAACTCCTCTGGCCCAAACACTTAAAAATCTCCTCCCAAATCCTCCAAGGTTCCATAAGTGTATCACCAAAGGACCTAAACGAATTGGTATTATCCGCTAAAACAAAAAAATAAAACAAAATAAGATAACTAATAAAGTATTAATTTGCTTATCTCTCTATATAAAAGGCACTCTGTGAGTCTGTGTGTGACTGTAACCTATGCACGCCTACATTTTTAAGCTACGCCATTCAAACTTTCTAGGGACACATATCTACAGGGAAGCCAGGTCGACACATACTTTTTGAGTTTAAGTTCAGCAATTTTCCCTTTCGGACTTTTTGGCCAATTGAGCCGATTGTTCACATTTGCTCCGTAAAACATCTAAGATCTAAGATGGTTGCTAGATTACGTCACAGAAATCAAATCACACGTGTCAAACGCAATTAAAAAAATGAGCCTTTATATTTAATTTTTATTCCGACGTTTTAAAAATTCATTTGGTCAACAAAAATGTGAATATTTTCCCCCGTAATTTTGAAAGAAAAGAAATATTTTAAAAAAAATGTTTTTTCAAACAAAAACAAAATATGTAAAAAAAGGTGCCAATGGTTAATTTAATCATTTAAGTCTTTTTTTTTCAGATTTAATATTTCATACTCCAGAAAATAAGATTAAAAAAAAAATAAAGCTTTTTTTTTCGCTAAATATTTCATGCAAGAAATCAACTCTCTGTAATTCGTGTGGCATTAATATAACTTTTTCCTCTACAATTACATGTCTACATTTTTAAATATTCTTCGAAATTTCTTAAAATCTATTTAGTCAACAAAAAATGTGAATATTTTCCCCGTAATTTTGAAACAAAAGATATATTTTTTTAAAAAGTGTTTTTTCGAACAAAATATGTAAATAAAAAAAAGTGCCTGTGGTTAATTTAATTATTTATTCAGATTTAATATTTCACACTTCAGAAAATAAAATATAAAAAAAATTATTTTCGCTAAATATTTCATGCAGGAAATCAAATGTCAGTTATTCGTGTAGCATTAATGTAACTTTTTCTTCTAAAATTAAATGTCTACATTTTTAAATATTCTTCGAAAATTTCTGAAATTTATTTAGTCAACAAAAAGTGTAAATATTTTCCCCCGTAATTTTGAAGCAAAAACAAACGCAACGTTGTTTACAATGTCACACAAAACATCAACTCACGTTTACGTAAAACAAAAGAAAATAGATTTTTTTAATTTGAATATTCGAACAATTTTTAAACAACAATTTTTTATATTATTATTTTTGTTTTATATAACTGAGTTTTAATGTGAGACGGTGACTGCAAGCGCTCAAAAATCGGAACACGCAGCATTCAGGGACCTCCAATCCGTAGTGACCTGGGGTAGGAAATGGTTGGTAAATTTCAATGCCTCCAAAACAAAGCTGTTATCAACTAACCACCATAGACAATAGCATGGGACAGGCTAGCCTCCCAGAGAGTAAAATACTACGCCTCCTTGGCCTTACACTCTCGGCGGACCTCAAATGGAATGACTATATTGAATCCATTGCCAAATCTGCTGCTATGAAAGTCAGCTCTCTGTGCAGGGCCCGGAAATTTATCCCACCTGAAACTATTCTGCACATATACAAATCTACCATCCGCCCGTGTATTGAATATTGCTGCCATATCTGGTCGGGTGCCCCTGCTGCTCTCCTTGGACTTCTTGACAAAATACAAAGGAGGATCTGTAACGTGGTTGATACTGACTTGGCAGACCGGCTGCAGCCGCTCTCACACCGGCGTGATGTAGCTTCCCTGTGCCTCTTCTACAAGTACTTTCATGGCTTCTGCTCCGATGAGCTTAGATCACTGGTGCCGCCTAAGCACGAATTTACACGAGATACTAGATTAGCAACTAGGTCCCACCCTTTTACAGTTAAACAAATAAGATGTAACCGTAAATTCTACTCCAACAGCTTCTTTTCTCGCGCTTCCCGCCTGTGGAACTCCCTTCCACAAGTCTGCTTTCCCTGACAGTTATAATCTCCAGGTGTTTAAATGTAGGGTCAATAGACCCCTCCTATCACACTAACTCCCAACTATTCTCACAACACTCTCATCTACCCAACCCTCATTCTCGGTATCCTCACCCGCCTATCACCCACCCTCTGTTATTTCCTATATTTAATCAGCCTTTCTCCACTCTACGTAGCCCCCTGCACAGTAGTGGCAGTGACATGCCTTGCTCGGGGTGAAACGCTTATAAAAAAAAAAAAAATTAAAAATGTTCTCAGTTGCACGGGCAACGCTGGGTCATGATGCTAGTTTTATATACACCCTGGTAGAAGACCTAGTTTTATGTCGGAGGTGTTAAAGAGATTTTTGTAAGAGAAATGAATAGCTACTAGTAGATCTACTGTGTATAACGTAAGGGGAAGCGGTCAAATGGAAAGACTGAACAAAACTCCAGAGAACGATCAACTTAGCATTAAAATCAAGAGGAACCTTAAAGGATTTAGGAGATCTTTCCCCAGCAGGAATGATTTGACGTAGATAAATAGTACTTTCTTTTCCATTTGATAACCTAACAAGAGTGCAATCGTGATTCGCCACAATCAGTTCAGCTGATTTCCGTACTTGTTTTTCAAAAGGTTGCTTCTCATGAGCAGTTTCCCAGGAAATGTCAACCACGAAGGAACAGATCTTCCGGAAGTAGATTTTCTCAGATAACAAGAATTTCTTCATGGGAAGTAGAATTCGTGGTTGTAGACAATAAGGAATGAATCGAGAGAAGAGCGTCAGATAAAACGGTTTCCCATCGATGCGCAGGTAAACCTCTTTTTTTAAAAGACGAAGTTGATCGTTTAACGTTATACGCAGTGAATCTGCATGTAAATCTATCGATTTTAAGGCGAAGTTGATCGTTTAACGTTATACGCAGTGAATCTGCATGTAAATCTATCGATTTTAAGGCGAAGTTGATCGTTTAACGTTATACGCAGTGAATCTGCAGGTGAGCCTCTTGATTTTAAGGCGAAGTTGATCGTTTAACACTATACGCAGTGAATTTGCAGATAAACCTCTCGATTTTAAAGCGAATAAGTAAATAGCTATGACTTTCTTTTACTTAAACAAGTCAGCAGATTTTTAGTATATATGTTCATACACGCAAAAGCAAAAAGAAAACGACTACATTAATCAATGATAGTAAATAAATATTTGTCTGCTTTTTGATTTGAAGGAAAGATTAGAAAACATACGTTCACGAAGAGTAGAATTTGTGGCTGTAGACAGCAAGGAACGAATCGCATTGAGAACATCATATGTGTATCAATGAAAAACCGTTTTACGTGATGTTCTCAACACGATTCGTTCCTTGCTGTCTACAGCCACAAATTCTACTCTTCGTGAACGTATGTTTTCTTATCTGAAAAAATCTATCCCCCGGAAGATCTTGTAGAACTACACAGTCTAACTTACATGTTTTCATTTGTGCACACACATATTCATATACATACCTGTGAAATTACATATTTCTAGTTTTATTTCTTTTACATATCTACATACACATTTACGTCTACGCATTTCATTTTCTCTCCACACACAAAATTTGTATAGGAAATTCTGGAGATTATTCTAGAACATTTCCTTGTAAGACATTTGCTGATTGGTTTGCAGCAGCCAATCAGAAACAAGGTAAGTGACGGACTATTTTACCGCCAATTCGTGTAGATTTCGAATTAGTATAAAAACGATTGACGCGCTAAAAATACCAGTTGGTTCTACAAATTCTCAATGTCAGTCAGTTAGACAGTTGTGCCATACGTGATACACGCTTGGGCGATCATGTCTCGAAAGAGACATGACTGACTGGGCAGAAGATTATCCCGCAAGAGGTTGCCATTGCTTTCTGCGGGAGACTGGTTGCCAACCAGGGCTATAGAACCCAATCTGTTTTGTTATTTAACCCATAACTGGAAGGAATAGACGGATTAATACCTTTCCCAAGGGTATTTGCGCGTAAGTGAATGCAATGAATTCAGCTGGAATTCGAAATCGGTTTCCTGATTTCTCGTTCCGAGTCGATATTCAATGCACTACAACGCACATCCATTTTCGATGTAACTGTGTATAATTCCCAATTCGAATAAAACATCTTTTTCTCGCTACACGACACACACACAAAATGATTAGTTCGAACTCTTGTCACTTGACAGGTTGATATTTCGGAACCTCAACACCATGCGGATTGAACATTGAATAACGAACATTTTCCATTCGTTAATACAAGGAAGTTTAATTTAATTGCATCTATGTAAAAATTCAGCCTACGGGACTTAACTTATTCTGTACTTAATCCCACTGTACTAAATGCATACCTCAGTTATTCAATTACAAAAATGGATGTATTGTTGAAAATATATTTATATTTTATTCCTGTCCTTCAAGTTATAATGTTTTATTTCTTATTTATCCTTCGTCACGAGTTCATGAAAGTAATATCGAATCATAAATATAAATTTGTCAGAGTTTTGAAAGTGTTAACTAGGATTTATTAGAATCCAAATAAGATTGGCCTTGAACCAGACACGGATTTGAACCTGATGAATGTGAGCCTAAATTCCTTCAGCAATGGTTATTCCATCTAAAAACTCCCAACAAATTTTTTCCTTCGTGGTTGACAATTCCTGGGAAAGTGCTCATGAGAAGCAACTTTTAGAACAACAAATACGAAGCTGTACGAGAAGTTGTACTGATTCAGGCGAATCACGACTACGCACTTGTTAGATTACCAAATAGAAAACAAAGTACTGTTTTTTTAACATCACCTCATTCCTGCTGGGAAAAAAACGACAATCACTGAACCTGAAGCAGCTACCATAGTCTCAAATAGACCAAGACCGGATTCAGATAGAAATAAGATACCGAAAAGAGAAGATTTTCTACCACAAACATCGTTCAGTGATTCAAATAAAGGGGCTGTACAAGGAATCTGCAATTCCTCCGGCTCAAACACTTACAAAGATTTAATGCTTTATACCACCAAATCCCTAAGGTTCTCTAAGCATATCACCAAAGAACCTAAACGGCTCCTCATCTAAATCTAAATCTAAACTTATTTATAAATGGAACTTTGTGTGTGTCCGTTACCTATAGACTCCGAAACGGCTGAAAAATGAAAAATGAAAATTTACACAGTTGTACTATAAGCGTCTGCGAGTGTTCTTAGCTAGGTTTTGTGTCGAGGTACCCCCGATAAATATCGAAAATCGATAATCGAAAAAATCGGGTTATAGAAGGGGTGGTCCGATTTTAATCAAATTTGATACACTCATAGACAAACACATAAGAAACGATATTCAGAAGTTTCAAGGTTGCAGTTCTTACAATAGTGCAGGCAATATATATATATATATATATATATATATATATATATATATATATGTGTGTGTGTGTGTGTGTGTGTGTGTATAAATGGCAAGATGTTTGTGTGTGTGTCTGTTTATCTCTCTGTATGTCCTTTATACAAACCCACAATTTTTCTCTGATTCTCACCAAACTTCACACAAATATTCTTTAGGCTGAGTCTGAGCTCCAGGATCATGGATTAGTTTTAAAGCTTTCATTTCACCCGAGCAACGCCTGGCTATACTGCTAGTATATATATATATATATATATATATATATATATATATATATATATATATATATATTAGGTGCGATGGGTAAATTGTCGCAATTATTTTATTATTTCAAATATTCTTTAGTCTGTGCTCCAGGAGCATGGATTAGGTTTAAAGCTTTCATTTCACCCGAGCAACGCCGGGCTATACTGCTAGTATATATATATATATATATATATATATATATATATATATATATATTAGGTGCGATGGGTAAATTGTCGCAATTATTTTATTATTTCAAATATTCTTTAGTCTGAGCTCCAGGAGCATGGATTAGTTTCAAAGCTTTCATTACACCCGAGCAACGCCGGGCTATACTGCTAGTATTAATTAATTTGATTGTTTTTAAAATTGCATTCCTTATCGTTTGTCGAAATAAAATATTCTAAATTTATATTGTCAAAGAAAAAGAAAAGTGGGGGGAGAATTTTGTATTCATAAGCAAATCTCCATCATATAAATGCAAGTCAATACAGATAGTCCTGACTAAACTACTAGAGAAATATTAGTGAATACTTCTAGCTAATTATAGCTTACGACGACAATAATAATTAATTTGAGAGTGCAGTTTTCAGTATTTGATAAAAAGAAGGAAGAATTTTAACAATAATAATAAAATTTTGAGGATGCCCTGAGAAGCTCTTGGGGTTTGTATTAGGTGTCTTTAACCCTGGAACACAAAACATCAATTATAATTACACTACCCGCCTGTGGAACTCCCTTCCACAAGTCTGCTTTCCCGACAGTTACAATCTCCAGGTGTTTAAATGTAGGGTCAATAGACACCTCCTATCACACTAACTCCCAACTATTTTCACAACACTCTCATCTACCCAACCCTCATTCTCGGTATCCTTACCCGCCTATCACCCACCCTCTGTCATTTCCTATATTTAATCAGCCTTTCTCCACTCTACGTAGCCCCCTGCACAGTAGTGGCAGTGACATGCCTTGCACGGGGTGAAACGCTTATAAAAAAAAAAACAAACTACTACTAACCATATCATACCCGATTTTTAAAATTAAAAAAAAAAATTAAATATAAATCTTTATTTGAAATATTTTACATGCAGGCACTTCTAAATTTGGTCATCTCGGCGAGGTATAATGGTTAGAAAGCTCGTCACGCTGGAATCCTTATAACTGAGTAGTGAGTTCGGTTCTCATTGAGTACCCCATACTTTCGGCCGTGTGTGACGTCTAAGCTATGCTTAGAAAATCACGTCCCTCTAGGTTTTGGCGCAGGGCTAACAATCCTGCTACATAAAAGACAGTTTGTTACGGAACCAGCAAAAAAGCTGCCCTACCCACCATTGGGTGGAACAAAAGTTTATTTTTATTTTATTTCAAAATTTGTACTTTGAGTTAACTTTAACAGGAACTGAAATACACATTATTCAGATGAGATAATCAAGTACGGAAAATGTAATTACATTGTAATTAAAATGGCGTCATTTGTAAGGGGTACTATGCAGTGTTCTCTATAGAGGGTGTCAGAAGCGAGTAAGAGAAGGATGAGAATACTGACGAGAGCGGAGTGGACGGAGAAAGGAGCATGAGAGAGAGGATGCATATTAATGACATAGGAGATGACTATTGACTTCGCATTTAAATCCTTGGAAATTGTAGCTCTTGTGAAAGCAAGTATACGGAAATGAATTCCACAGGTGGAAAGTGCGAGAAAAGAAGCTGTGAGAATATGTTGTGGTTTCAGTTTATTGGTTTCAATGTTAATGGGTGGGACCTAATTGCTGGTCTAGTAGCTAGAGTAAATTCATGCAGAGGGGTCACCAGTGAACTAAGCTCGTCGGAGAAGAAGTCATGAAAGAAGAGGCACAGGGAAGCCACATTACACCGGTGAAATAGTTACTGCAGCTGAGCCACCAAGTCGGTATCAATCACATTCCAGATTCTCTGTTGAATTTTTTCAAGAACCCCGAGGTGAATGGCAGGGGCACCCGATCAGATGTGGCAGCAGCATTTAATATACAAGCGGGTGGTAGACTTATATATGTGCAGGATAGATTTAGACGTGAAAAACTTCCCTACCCTACACAGTGAACTGACTTTCTTAGCAGCAGATTTAGCTATGGATTCAATGTAGTCATGTCACTTAAGGTCTGCTGAGAGAGTTAGGCCGAGGAGGCGCATGCTTTGCTTTCAAGAAGACTAGCCTGATTCATGCTAATGGGAGGTAGAAGCGATTGTTTGTGATTGTTAGCAGATAACAACTTCGTTTTGGAAGCATTAAAATTCACGAGCCATTTCTTACCCGAGTCTACCACAGATTGGGGGTTCTTTTCAAGCTCAGAAGTCCTGGGTATGACGGTAAACTGCGTCTGGCAGCAAGGCCTCTGATTGGGATGTTGTGAGGAACATGGAGCCACCTCTTTATTTGTTGTTGTTCTCTGGTCCACCCTGACCCGGAGTGGTAACGCCTGTTAGGGTCCTAACTATGGGCAAATAGTTTATTCCCAAACTGGGGTCAAAACATTATGTAAGTATAAAAATCGACTTTTATAGAAAAAATATGCAATATATTTTTGAAGTTGTTTAGAAGACATATTTAGTTTTCAAAAAAAAAAAAGATTAAAAAAAACTTTTCATCAAAATCTGACTAAATCAGCTTTCTCACTATAACTGAACATTAAAAAAATACCTTAAAACCCTACATTTTTGGCATTAAATAACCCACGGAGATGTTGATATGTCGTTAAACATAACTCAAACTCAAGCTCAGAAGCGAGTTTCGCTTTGTCAGCCTCAGCGGATTTCCGATCGAGGCGAGAGTAAATCATGGCGACGTCAGCCTGTTAATAGCACCCACGGAATATAAAACTCGGCAGGACAGTTAGTCAATATCTGCTTTGGAATATCTGCAACTTTTAAAGGAAGGAGACTGTAAGAAATCAGTATGATGACCCCCCACAGAATCGGTTACAGAGATAGAACCTGTAACAATTTTACGAAACTTTACAAACCCACGCAAAACAATCAAAGATAATCGCCCCAAAATAAGAATGTAATTTTCTTATTATTGTCGAATAGTTTTCGCACTGAAGTTAACAATCGTGCTTTGTCGGTTGCTAATTGCCTGAACGCACCCAAAATGTTAGGAACTTGGTAATCTTCGACTGAAAACTGACTCCTTAGTATTCGGCTATCTATCTATCTATCTATCTATCTATCTATCTATCTATCTATCTATCTCAGTTTGTTCATATCTATCTATCTATCTATCTATCTATCTATCTATCTATCTATCTATCTATTTATCTATCTGTCTGTCTATCTATCTATCTATCTATCTATCTATCTATCTATCTATCTATCTGTCTATCTATCTATCTATCTATCTCTCTCTCTATATATATATATATATTGATATGTTAATCTATCTATCTATCTATCTATCTATCTATGTATCTATCTATCTATCTATCTATCTATCTATCTATCTATCTATCTCAGTTTGTTCATATCTATCTATCTATCTATCTATCTATCTATCTATCTATCTATCTATCTATCTATCTATCTATCTATCTATCTATCTATCTATCTATCTATCATCTATCTATCTCAGTATGTTCATATCTATCTATCTGTCTATCTATCTATCTATCTATCTATCTATCTATCTATCTATCTATCTATCTATCTATCTATCTATCTATCTATCTATCTATCTATCTCAGTCTGTTCATATCTATCTATCTATCTATCTATCTATCTATCTATCTATCTATCTCAGTCTTTTCATATCTATCTATCTATCTATCTATCTATCTATCTATCTATCTATCTATCTCAGTATGTTCATATCTGTTGTGGAGTAGTTTTCTCACTGAAGTTAACAATCGTGCTTTGTCGGTTGCTAATCGACTTAACGCACCCAAAATGTTAGGAACTTGGTAATCTTCCACTGAAGACTGACTCCTTAGTATTGGGCCAACTGCCGACTAATATCAACTGCCTTAGTAGTTCTACTGAACTCCAATAGAACTCTAAAGAACTCTCTAGAACTCCTATGAACTTCCCAAGAACTTCTTAAGAACTTCTCGAGTTAACTTCCTGTTAAGTCTTATTAATATAGGAGGGAGAGTCCATTATCTGAGGAATAGGTGTGTTTCACCATAACACTTATTCATACAATAGTTCCCACAAACTGTAATGTTTCTTCTAAGATCTTCACTTGAAGAAACTTGAAGAGGGAATCTCAAAAACGTGGTACATGAGAACATCAATAATTGCTAAAGAATTTCTTGAATAAATCAAATCAAATTACTTAAATTAAATTGCTTATTTTCTGTCAAAATGCCACGTAAAAGATAAAATAGTTCTTGTTCTAATACTTTTGCACAGTACTGTATATATACTAGGTGCGATTGGTAAATTGTCGCAATTATTTTGATGCCTCATGAAAGATAAAATAGTTCTTGTCCTAATATTTTGCACAGTACTGTATATATACTAGGTGCGATTGGTAAATTGTCGCAATTATTTTGATGCCTCATGAAAGATAAAATAGTTCTTGTCCTAATACTTTTGCACTGTACTGCATATATATATATATAAATTCATCTTTGCTTATGACTAAAAGCATAGCTGAATATATATATATATATATATATATATATATATATATATATATATATATATATTCAGCTATACTTTTAGTCATTAGCAAAGATGTATTTTAATTTACTTTTAACTAAATATATATAAATATATCTATGCACACACATATATCTTTGTGCATTGCATATATATATATGTATATAAATATTGCCAGTCTAGTTGCCAGTCTGGTTGCACGAGTAAATTCCTATGGAGTGGGCACCAGTGGCCTAAATTAATAGGTGCGGTAGCCATGAAAATATTTGTAGAAGGGACAGCGGGAAGCCCCATCCCGCCGGTGAGAAAATGGCTGGAGTCGAGCTGCCAGGTCGGGACCTATCATATTGCAGATTCTTCTTTGGAGCCTGTCGAGAACACTGGGATGAACAGTAGGGGCGCCTGACCAGATATGACAATAGTATTCTACGTACGTCGGGTGGTTGATTTGTATATGTGCAAGATGGATTCAGGCGGAAAAAACTTCCTGGTCCGACACAGTGACCCAATCTTCCTAGCAGGGGATTTAACTATTGACTCAATGTAAATTTTCCACTTGAGGTCGGAAGATAGGGTAAACGCAGTATATTGCTTTCAGGGAGACTCGCTTGGTCCATGCTTATGGGGAGCAGGAGTAATTACTTGTGATGGTTGACAGCAGTTTAGTTTTAGAAGCATTGAAATTTACAAGCCACTTCTTACCCCAGTGGAGGTCATTCTCAAGATCAGCAGAGAGGTTATATTTGTCCGACTTGCCAGATTTCTTACTGATGTGAGAGTAAATGGTGGTGTAATCTGCGTAGATGCCTACTTGGGATTTCATCACGTCTGGGAAATCATTTATGAAGATCAGAAAGAGCGTCGGGTGTAGGATAAAGCCTTGTAGGACACCAGCGTTCGTGCGGTAGGATGTGGAGGCATGGCCATTCAAGACGACCTTCATTATGCGGTTAGATAGAAAAGATTGGTCCTGGTCAAGCAAGCGTCCAGTGATACCATAACCCTGAAGCTTACGCAGAAGGCCAGCGTGCCAAACCCTATCAGAAGCCTTGGAGATATCCAGGGCAACAGCACAAGCTTCGCTGGTCTAACGAGGGTCTGATAGATGTACTTCGTGATGGTCGTTAGCATATTGGCAGTAGACCCGGCAAAGCGGAATCTGTTCTGCCTATCGGAGAATAGTTTATGTGCAGTAAGATATTGAACTGTTTCAATAGCCTCGAACACCTTTCCGAAAATTGGTAGGAGGCTGATAGAGCGATAATCGCATGGGTTCGAGGGTTCCTCTGAGGAGAACTTCCGTCAGGCGGGAAAACAGGAAGAAGAAAGTCAGTAATTATAGAGTTTAGAGAGGACAGAGGAGGGTTCAGGAGTACATTTCTTCAGGAGAATGACCGGGATTCCATAACCTCCGCTCACCTTATGGGAGTCAAGTTTTGATACCAGAGACGGGTTTATGAGAATATCTTTCACTTGATCTTAAGTTCAATGAGAGAAATCGGGTGCGGGTACTTTAAACAAGTCAAATGTAGAGTTTGATGAGAATCTTCGAGCAAAGCACTCGGCCTTGTCCACAGATGCCGTGAGGACCACGAATGCATCTGACCACAATAGGCGCCTAATTGCCCCTGCTCCTATTGAGTGTAAAAAGATCCTGAATGACGCCAAGTGGTTGTTTTCTGAGAGAATGAGGCAGAAAATCCATCCCTTAATCTTACTGATTAAGGAATGGATTTTCTGTTGTATAGCACACGTTTGCAAAGACGCAAATAGTCTTTGGAGCCAAACTTGCGGTCAGCTATGCGCTGCCTCATTCTCTCAGAAAACAACCACTTGGCGTCATTCAGGATCTTTTTACACTCAATAGGAGCAGGGGCAAATAGGCGCCTATTGTGGTCAGATGCATGGCTCCAAAATAGCCGGTAGTGGTTCGTGTGGGTAATGGCGGTCGAACAGGCAGGAGATAACCAGGGGGTGGCGAATTTGAGTGTGGACTCATCTGGAGTTTTTACACCCGACTTCTCACCTAGAACTGAGGGACAACTGAATGATGTCCACATTACACCCTCGCTTGTCTCTAAGATAATCTTAAAACTCGACCCTTACAAAGCGAGCGGTGGGGACGGAATCCCAACCATAGTCTTAAAGAAATGTGCCCCTGAACTCTCCTCTGTCCTTTCTAAGCTCTACAACCTCTGCCTATCTGCTTCCTGCTTTCCTGCCTGTTGGAAATCTTCCTCTGTAGTTCCTATATTTAAAAACACTGGAGAACCCTCGGACCCTGCAAATTACGGCCCTATCAGCCTTCTTCCGATCTTTGGCAAAGTGTTCGAAGCCATTATCAACGCCGAGGTGGTTCAGCATCTCACAGCACACAGGTTTCTCTCTGACAAGCAATATGGTTTCCGCTTCACCAGGTCTACTGCTGATATCCTAACGACCATCACCGAGTACATATACCAGGCACTCGACAGGAATGGCGAAGCCCGAACCGTTGCATTGGATATATCTAAGGCGTTCGACAGAGTTTGGCATGCTGGGCTTCTATGCAAACTGCGGAGCTATGGTATAACTGGACATTTGTTTGAACTAATCCAGTCATTCCTCTCTAACCGCACAATGAAAGTGGTATTAAATGGACATGCCTCCCAGAACTACTATACAAACGCAGTGTCCCCCAAGGCTCCATCTTAGGTCCTACACTCTTTCTGATATACATTAATGATCTCCCTGATTCCATAAGATCCCAAGTAGGTTTGTACGCCAATGATCTGGTGTAGGCGTCAAAGCTAACCTCACAGCCGAGATTGAAAAAGACCTCCAATCCATATTGGACTGGGGTAAGAAATGGCTAGTAAATTTTAATGCTTCTAAAACGAAGCTACTCTCAATTAACCATCATAGACAATCGCACCTACCTCCCATTAGCATGGACCAGAGTCTGTAATGTGATAGATACCGACTTAGCAGACCGCCTGCAGTCTCTCTCCCACAGGCGCGACGTGGCTTCCCTGTGTCTCTTCTATAAATACTTTCACGGCTTCTGCTCCGATGAACTTAGATCACTGGTGCCTCCTAGATACGAATTTGCACGAGATACTAGATTAGCAACTAGATCCCACCCATTTACAGTGAAACCGATAAAATGCAACCGCAATTTCTACTCCATACTCCAACAGTTTCTTTCCTCGCACTTCCCGACTGTGGAATTCCCTTCCACATGATTGCTTCCCCGATGGCTACAATCTCCAGGAGTTTAAATGTAAGGTCAATAGACACCTCCTAACACACTAACTTGCTCCCATTCTATCAAACACTCTTCCCATCTGCCCAACCCTCATTCTCGGTATCCTTACTCATCTGTCACCTTCCTCCTGACATTCCCTATGTCTAACCACTCCTTCTCTTTACCTTCCCCTATGTAGCCCCATGCGCAATAGTGGCAGTGGAATGCCTTGCTTGGGGTGAACCGATTAAAAAAAAAGAAATTCTATAGTTATAATGTGGATATAAAGTGGGAGATCATTTCTACATTACACTCAATATATAAACTGATCCCTCACTTTATGCCCAGTCATTCTTCTCTTAGACACTTCCTGACACTCCCTATAATCTGTCACTCTTTCTATTTACCTTCCCCTCTGTAGCCCCATGCGCAATAGTGGCAGTGGAATGCCTTGCTTGGGGTGAAATGATTAAAAAAAAAAAAAAAGAAAAAAAAGACGTTGCATTGGAAATCGCGAAAGGCATCCCAGTCTGCTCTTTGGAAGCAGTAAGAGGTACTGTCGGTAGGAAACTTCTGGGGAGAGTGGGAGCAGTGAAGTAGATTAATAGAAACAATAGCATGATTGGAGTTATCGAGAGGGAAAAGCTGCGAGACTTGGCAGGTGTCAGGTACAGAGGTGAAACAGGGATCTAGTAGAGAAGCGTGTCCTGAAGGCATACTGGAAAAGCGCGTGGGGAAATCCATCACTTGCGTAAGAGATTCAAAAATAGCAAAGTTCATCGCGTGAATATCAGAGTCTTTTAGCCACTATGCACGATGGACATTAAGATCTCCGAGCACAAATATGTTAGCGAATGGCAAACTCTTCTTTCCTTAAGACGTCTTCCTCTTAGATTTTGGGTTTTAATTGGTCAGAATTCCCAATTAGGCCTTTCCTATTCTTTGATATAATAGAGATCATATTTGTCTACTCATTAACGCAGATGAGTTTTTTTAATCCGTCTTAGTGTAAAATCGTCTTATAACTAAGCAGTCATCTTTGCAGATAACTGTCTCTACTTGGGTAAAATGTTTTTAATCCTTTTTTTCCCTCTGTGTCATTCTTTCTGCAATCTCATTAGATTGTGGGTGACACGGTGGTATTTTGTAAAAGATTAAACAAAAACAGTCAAACAACATCAACCAATTACATAGATCTTCATCGCGAAATACTGGTGCGTTGTCTGATACTAAAGTTTTAGGGACCTCGATTCTAGAAAATACCGTTCTTAGTATTTGTCTTATAGTAATCATTTTTCTATCTTTAACTTCAACGACTTCAGGTTATCTTGAAAAGGATTCTACTATTAGAAATAATCCCATGCCAATAATGTGGGCATATGAAGACACGATCATGGTTCTTTAATTTAGGACATCAGTGTAATCTACTTTGCTGAAAATTATTTATTTCAGCAGATTTTCGACATTTCTGTACTCATCTTTCGATATCGCCATAATACCCTTGCAATTATGCTTACAATTTTAAAGTCTTCTGCGTAACCGTTGTGCAACAATGCACATCGTCAGGTAAACTTTTAAAAATATACCTTCTAACTGTTTTTGGTGATACAAGGTATCTCGAAGTCGCAATGTGCGTTCGAGGTGTCGATGTTCCCTGAGCAATTCGCAAGAGTTCTCGCGGCTGGCCGCGCTCTTCATCGACGGACGAACCGAGTGATCCCCCGTCCAGGGTTTTTAGAGCGTTTTTTGTGGTATCTTTGTGTGTATTTTGAAAAAAAAAAGGTGTACGTGGATGTGTTTCAGAAGTGCCAAGAACCATCGCCACTCGCCGGGACGGAGGCAAAACTGTTAGCATCGCCTTCTGAGGTTTGCGATCGGGAAGTTTGCCAACCGTAACGCGGTGGAAAAGACTGGAACCCCGCCGTCACCTACCACAATGAGCGGCGAGTACAGCGACCATTGCATCTCCACTGCATATAACACTATCTTCGCGGTCCGAACAGGATCGTTTATTTATAACATATTCTTAATAAGGTCTTTTAGTTTTAGAACAATTACTCCACCTGTTTCTTTTTATTCTCTCAGCAATCTCGTTTAATATTGAATCTTGTAGAACAGGGGTCGGCAACCTTTTGAAGAATGAGGGCCAAAAAGCTATGTAGAACCATAGAGCAGGGCCAAACAGCTGTGGTCTCAGTATCATGGAGAAGAACCATGCTAATAAATATGTGAACAAATTTTCTATGTTTGAAGAAAGCAAGGATTCAATATAACTTAATATCTGACAGGAATTTTGTTAAAAAAATCTTAAAAATAAATGTTTCATAAATCAGTACTGAAAAAAATCTATTAAAATCAGTTGAAGACACTATTTTATATTCATTTAAAAATGCCGCTCACGAAAGCAATTTCAAAGAAAAAAGTAAAAGTGAGACCCTACACTAATTTTGGCGACCCCTACAAATAAAAAATAGAAGTAAAACACATTTATATCGTGTCCAGGGTAAAGTAGCGGGCGGGCAAGAATCACTCGAGGGCTGGATGTGGCCCGCGGACCGGACAGGATTCCCACGAGGGCCGGATGTGGCCCACGGGCCGTACAGGAGTCGTTCGAGGGCTGGATGTTGCCCGCGGTCCGGACAGGATTCATTCGAGAGCTGGATGTTGCCCGCGGTCCGGACAGAATTCATTCGAGGGCTGGATGTTGCCCGCGGTCCGGACAGGATTCATTCGAGTGCTGGATGTTTCCCGCGGTCCGGACAGGATTCATTCGAGTGCTGGATATTGCCCGCGGTCCGGACAGGATTCATTCGAGGGCTAGATGTTGCCCGCGGTCCGGACAGGATTCATTCGAGGGCTAGATGTTGCCCGCGGTCCGGACAGGATTCATTCGAGGGCTGGATGTTGCCCGCGGTCCGGACAGGATTCATTCGAGTGCTGAATGTTGCCCGCGGTCCGGACAGGATTCATTCGAGGGCTGGATGTTGCTCGCGGTCCGGACAGGATTCATTCGAGTGCTGGATATTGCCCGCGGTCCGGACAGGATTCATTCGAGGGCTAGATGTTGCCCGCGGTCCGGACAGGATTCATTCGAGGGCTGGATGTTTCCCGCGGTCCGGACAGAATTCATTCGAGTGCTGAATGTTGCCCGCGGTCCGGACAGGATTCATTCGAGGGCTGGATGTTGCCCGCGGTCCGGACAGGATTCATTCGAGTGCTGAATGTTGCCCGCGGTCCGGACAGGATTCATTCGAGGGCTAGATGTTGCCCGCGGTCCGGACAGGATTCATTCGAGGGCTGGATGTTGCCCGCGGTCCGGACAGGATTCATTCGAGTGCTGAATGTTGCCCGCGGTCCGGACAGGATTCATTCGAGGGCTAGATGTTGCCCGCGGTCCGGACAGGATTCATTCGAGGGCTGGATGTTGCCCGCGGTCCGGACAGGATTCATTCGAGGGTTGGATGTGGCCCGCGGCCCGGACAGGATTCCCACGAGGGCCGGATGTTGCCCGCGGTCCGGACAGGATTCATTCGAGAGCTGGATGTTGCCCGCGGTCCGGAAAGGATTCATTCGAGGGCTGGATGTTGCCCGCGGTCCGGACAGAATTCATTCGAGGGCTGGATGTGGCCCGCGGCCCGGACAGGATTCATTCGTGGGTTGGATGTTGCCCGCGGTCCGGACGGGATTCATTCGAGTGCTGAATGTTGCCCGCGGTCCGGACAGGATTCATTCGAGGGCTAGATGTTGCCCGCGGTCCGGACAGGGTTCATTCGTGGGTTGGATGTGGCCCGCGGCCCGGACAGAATACACTCGAGAGCCAGATGTGGCTCGCTTGCCGGACAGGATTCACTCGAGTGCCTGATGTGGCCTGCGGGTTGGGGGTTGACGGGCCGCTGTTGTAGAGTTTCCATGCCCATCTCTGTAGAGATAATATGCCAGTTTCAACCGAATGTAATATTACTTCATCCGGGATTTCCATTTCTTTTTTTTATCTTTATCAAATTATAACCTGTGATCGACATGTGATATTAAAGTTTTTTTTTCAAATGTAATGTCAGAATAATATGTCATTTATTTTATGGCCCATCTCAGAATCCTGAAAGATAGCAAGTTTTGGTAGCATTTTTCTAGGGTTAAAAATAAACTCTAGAGTTGCTTTCTCTAAACCAATCACTTCCAGTAGAGTATAAGCTTCTGTAACTTGTCTTTCTGCTCAACCTACACAAAATCCCTTTATACACCGGGCAAGGTACCAGTCAATTCAGTGTCATCAGAAGGTAGCTAAAGTGAGTGACAAAAAGGACTACAAATTAACTGCAAGAAAACTGAATGCATGGTCATCAGCAAAAGATGCAACCCAAAATGCCAAATAAAGGTGGGGGGGGGGGGTACTAAAATGAAGCGTGCACAAAAATTTAAATACCTAGGAAGTGTTCGGACAGGAGATGGAAAGTGCGACACAGAGATCCGAAGGCGAATTGGCATGGTGAATGACGCGTTCTAAAAGCTGAGTAAAGTACAAAGACACAGGAAACTTTTACTAGAAACAAAGAGGAGAGAGTACTGGATTGCTATGTGATGTCAGTTCTTCAATATGGCAGTGAATGCTGGACAATATCATTAAAGATGAAGGAAAAACTTGAAGCAACTGAAATGTGGTTCTACAGAAGCATACTGGATATAAAGTGGGGGATCAATTCTATATTGCAATCAATACATAAACTGACCCCTCACTTTGTGGCCACACCAGTTTCTACACATTCATATTCCTGAGATCCAAAAGCACAAGAATGCCTTCCAAAAGTTGAGCAAAGTATTAAGAAACAGGACAATGTCGCTAGAAACAAAGAAGATAGTACTGGATTGCTATGTGATGTCAGTTCTTCAATATGGCAGTGAATGCTGGACAATATCATCAAAGATGAAGGAAAAACTTGAAGTAACTGAAATGTATTTCTACAGAAGGATGCTACGGATATCATGGGCCGAGCATATGAACAATGATGAGGTTTTGGAAAGAATGACAACGAAAAGAAAATTAATAGTGAGCATCAGGAAGAGACAACTAAAGTTCCTGGGACATGCAATGAGGAAGGAGGGCTTGAAGAACCTGTTACTGACAGGCTAGATAGAGGGAAAAATAAACAGAGGAAGGCAGCGGATAACATATTTGAAGGACCTGATCAGGTGGATGACAAAATGAAGGTTGTGTGGTGTAACAGGAGAAAACATACTAAGAGCCACCAGGGATAGGGAGACGTGGAAGGCCATAATCGCCTACGTCGTGAAAAGACAGGGTGTATAGAAGAAGAAGAAGAATGTGCATAATGTGAATTTATTGCAAACACTTTTATCACGGGAATGCATTGAAAACCAAGAATAAAAGTATTGTCGGCGGTCAGGAATTAATGCAACCTTTGTTTATAAAATGGAACTATATATATATATAAGAAGAAGATATATGCCAACTGTTTATAAGAAATTATACAGTGGATATAAAATGGGGGACAAAATCTCTATTATAAGTAACATCATAAACTGATCCCTCATTTTGTGGCCATGCTAGTTTCTATACATTTATAGATATATGGGCTTGAGCTAGTGGATGGCAGAGCGGGGTAAGGGTGATGTGACAGGAGAAAGCGTGCTTAGAGCCACTTGGGATAGGGAGACTTGGAAAGCAATGATCACCTAGGTCCTGAAAGGACAAGGCACATGGAAGAAAAAGATATATGCCAACTGTTTATAAGCAATTATAATGTGGATATAAAGTGGGGGATCAAATCTATATTATTATCAATATATAAACTGATATATAAACTAGTTTCTATACATTTATATTCTAGATTTATGGGCTAGAGCGGGTTTTGGTGGTGTAACAGGAGAAAGCATGCTAAGAGCCACCAGGGATAGGGAGACGTGGAAAGCCATGATCGCCTATATCCTGAAAGGACAAGGCACATGGAAGAAGAAGACTTAATACACGCATGGACGACCATGATCGACTAGACAGAAGATTTTTCCGTAGTAGTTTGCCATTTCTTTCTGCGGTAGACAGGTTGCCAACCGAAACTATAGGACCCAATCTATCATGCTATGTAATCCATAACTGGAAAGTTGGATTTTCTCAGAATTTACTATTTCACAAGGGTGCATAAGAGAATGCATTGAATTCAACTGGAATTTTAACTCCGCTCTGCGAGTTCTCGTTCCTAGCACCCCAAAGCACATCCACTTTAGAGGTTTATCGTCTTAATAAGAATTGTCTATGCTCTAGGCCAGCAATTCTCAAACTGGGGAAATTTTCCCCCTGGTGGAAAAATTTGAAGATACCAGGGGGGGAATAATTACACTACCTACTAAATAAAAAATCTCATACGTTTCGCGCTTGCCAAAACTAACCCTGATGTTGATGTATGGGTGCACAAGAAGCAGCATCAACCTTCTCACTAATTTAATTCTGAAGTAGAAGAGCAAACAAAAGTCCTTTTATTTGTTACTAACCGCTCTCTATGGCTATGCTTAGTTGTTACTAACTGCTCTCTATCCATTTTAATCTGTAACTATAAGTTTAACAGTATATTTGTACATTTGAAAAATAAATTAGTAAATAGCCTCAGTGTGTTTTAACTGCTCTTTCTCTCATACACATGAAGGGGGAAATCTGGATGGTTGAACTGGGTGTAAGGGGAAATGACAGAAAAAAGGTTGGGAAATGGCCATTGCCTCTTTTTCAATATTTGTTCCTGCTGACGTCAATACTCTTAAAAGATAAACTATTTGATGGTCTGTGATAATTTTGCTGACAGCTTGTTCACTCGCATCTGTAGTTAACGTAAATTCCTTTCTAGGATTTTAGATTTTTACAATGTGTATTTATGCCAGTATCTCTTTTAAATTCTTGGATGCTAAGCTTTGTCTTTGAGTTCATTTTGACTTAGTATTCGTTTTTCGCAGTTTAGCAAATGGTTGTATTAAGTCGCTGTATTTTGGCGGGTATCCATTATAAAAATTAACCAATCCTAAAAAGGATTCTAATTCTTTTGTAGGAGTCTTTATTTCTCTAAATCTGAAATTTTCTTAATTAAATTTGCATTTGGTGCCATGCCATCTTTTGAAATTTGGTACGCTAAATATGATATTGTAACAAAATCAAATCCACATGTGTCGGTTTATTGTAACCTCTGCATTTTAAAACTTGTTTAACACATGTTCATTTTTTTTTATTAATTCGTCTTTAGTGGTGGAACCAAAACAAATAACATCTTGATAAATTACCATATTGCTGATTTCGTCTGTTAATATGTTTTCCATTGTTCTCTAGAAAATGGCACTTACCGTTTTCACTCAAAAAGGCATTCTTGGCCATAATCCTATGGAGTGTTTATTGTACGCCATAATTATTGTATTTTTCTAAATTTCCAAAACATTTCAGTCCCTAAAATTTGTGGATAACGGTTTCGATACTGGGAATAAAAAATAGTTTAACAATATTTTATGATTTACGCCCATTTTAAAATCACCATATATTCTTAAATCTCCGAGTGTTTTTTGCAAGACTACAAAGGAAGACACCAATTTACTGCCACCTGCTTTTCAGCAGTTCCGAAGAAAAATCTGTATATATCTTGCATCGTCGTGCCGATCTTGGTCTTTCCTTCCTGTGGCTCTTGAAAAACCATACTTTTTCATAGCGTACCTTTGATAAGCCTTTTTTTTAAAAAATAAAACCAAAATTGAATTATGATTTTGCACCACATCAGATTCTTTTCACCAAGAGTATAAAAGTAACACGTAAAATTTCTACTGCGCGATGATGAATATTTATTTTGTTTGTTCGTGAAGAAATTACAACAGGAACACCTAAAAGTTCTTCTATTGCTCGGCAACGAATATCTAGTTTGTTTTATACGTTAAGAAAGTATAATGGGAACAGGTGAAACTTCTGTTGCTCAGTAACGAATGTCCAGTTTGTTTCATACCTGAATAAAGTGTAATAGGAACACGTAAAACTTCTTCTATTGCTCGGCAACGAATATCTAGTTTGTTTTATACGTTAAGAAAGTATAATGGGAACAGGTGAAACTTCTGTTGCTCGGTAACGAATGTCCAGTTTGTTTCATACCTGAATAAAGTGTAATAGGAACACGTAAAACTTCTTCTATTGCTCGGCAACGAATATCTAGTTTGTTTTATACGTTAAGAAAGTATAATGGGAGCAGGTGAAACTTCTGTTGCTCGGTAACGAATGTCCAGTTTGTTTCATACCTGAATAAAGTGTAATAGGAACACGTAAAACTTCTTCTATTGCTCGGCAACGAATATCTAGTTTGTTTTATACGTTAAGAAAGTATAATGGGAACAGGTGAAACTTCTGTTGCTCAGTAACGAATGTCCAGTTTTTTTTCATACCTGAATAAAATGTAATGGGAACACGTAAAACTTCTTCTGTTGCTCGGTATCGAATGTCCAGTTTTTTTAATACGTGAATAAAGTAGAAGATGCAAGATCTCTGGACGTTTTTGGGTACAAATATTTACTTGATTTATTATTTCACATACGCACAGTGTTCATTCGGCATTGAATGATCATGCCGCGTAAGCTCGATGGGGTAATGGACTGAGGCACGAATTTTGAAATCAGAGTGCCTAGTTCGAGGTTTAGTCACATTCATTTATGATAATACCCTTGGGAAAAGTGATAATCTATCTCTTTCCCCCTCAACTGTGAGTAAATAGCAGGACAAACTTGGGTTGAAACCGATCTAGGAGAAGAAAAACTCTGAATTCAAACTAACGTAGACAGGTTTGGGTTTGTCTGGCCCAATACTCACCACTTCTGCTGCGGCTGTAGTGCCTGTAGTGCTGCTAGGACCCTAATGAGCTACGACATTCGTGATCTTGACCTCATAAATAGAAGGTAGGAGAAAAACAAATGTAATACGAAGCACAAAACATCGAATGAAATAATAGCAATTAACTCGGATAGGTACCGACTTGGCGGCTCGACTACAGCCACTTCCCCACCGTCGAAGTGTGGCGTCCCTTTGTTCTATAAATACTTTCATGACTTCTGCTCCAACAAACTTAATTCACTGGTGCCTCTGAACAGGTGTTTGCTCGTGAAACCAGATTGGCAACTGGGTCACACCCATTCACAGTTAGATTAATTAAATGCAAACGACAATTCTACTCCTGCAGCTTCTTTTCTCGCACTTCCCGCCTGTGGAACTCACTTCCATATTCTTGCTTTCCTGACGGCTACAACCTTCAGGAATTTAAATGCAATGTTAATACCAATTTCTTAACCACTTGACTCTAGTTCTTTTTTCACCACCCCGTATATCCTTTCCTTTCTCTCCACCTTTGCAACTATCATCACACCTGTACTCCCATCCTTCTCTTGCTCCTTTCTAACTGGTTCGTCTTCCTCTTCACTCTCTTCTACTTAATCTTTTTACTCTTATGTAGCCTCCTGCACATCAGTGGCGTTAACGCCTTGCTCGGGGTGATAAGATTTTTAAAAAAAACGATACAAAAATACACACGACAGGGTAAGAAAAGTCTTTCACTGAGAATTGTGCAAGCGAATGTGTTTTTGTGACATGCAGGGTGATTGAGAACTAACATATGGCCCATTGGATAAAGACGTTGGTTAGTTCCTAACTTGACTTTTAGAGTTGTGAGTTCAATACCGGGCTACAGCAGTGCTGCAGAAGTAACTTGCAGGGTTGGAAGGAAATAACTCATGACTTCCAATCGAAGCTTTACGGAAGAAATGAAGAAGATATACCCCAGTGATTGTAATAAAGGGTTCGAGTCCTAAAACCTGAAAAAGGCCGGAGCGTACAACGTCCGAAACGTCGTACAAATGACAACAAAGATAAAGGCAATATTCCGAATAATGTAAATATTGTCAATACTACCTCATCTCAGAAATATAGACAAATAGAATGATCTATTATTAAACGTCGTACAAATGGCAATAAAGATGAGGACAATAGTCCGAATAATGTAAATACTGTAAATACTACCTCATCTCAGAAATATAGACAAATAGAATGATCTATTATTAAACGTCGTACAAATGGCAACAAAGATGAGGACAATAGTCCGAATAATGTAAATACTGTAAATACTACCTCATCTCAGAAATATAGACAAATAGAATGATCTATTATTAAACGTCGTACAAATGGCAACAAAGATGAGGACAATAGTCCAAATAATGTAAATACTGTAAATACTACCTCATCTCAGAAATATAGACAAATAGAATGATCTATTATTAAACATCGTACAAATGGCAACAAAGATGAGGACAATAGTCCGAATAATGTAAATACTGTAAATACTACCTCATCTCAGAAATATAGACAAATAGAATGATCTATTATTAAACGTCGTACAAATGGCAACAAAGATGAGGACAATAGTACAAATAATGTGAATACTGTAAATACTACCTCATCTCAGAAATATAGACAAATAGAATGATCTATTATTAAACGTTGTACAAATGGCAACAAAGATCCGGACAATAGTCCAAATAATGTGAATACTGTAAATACTACCTCATCTCAGAAATATAGACAAATGGAATGATCTATTATTAAACGTTGTACAAATGGCAACAAAGATGAGGACAATAGTCCGAATAATGTAAATACTGTAAATACTACCTCATCTCAGAAATATAGACAAATAGAATTATCTATTATTAAACGTCGTACAAATGGCAACAAAGATGAGGACAATAGACCGAATAATGTGAATACTGTAAATACTACCTCATCTCAGAAATATAGACAAATAGAATGATCTATTATTAAACGTCGTACAAATGGCAACAAAGATGAGGACAATAGTCCAAATAATGTGAATACTGTAAATACTACCTCATCTCAGAAATATAGACAAATAGAATGATCTATTATTAAACGTCGTACAAATGGCAACAAAGATGAGGACAATAGTCCGAATAATGTGAATACTGTAAATACTACCTCATCTCAGAAATATAGACAAATAGAATGATCTATTATTAAACGTCGTACAAATGGCAACAAAGATGAGGACAATAGTCCGAATAATATAAATACTGTAAATACTACCTCATCTCAGAAATATAGACAAATAGAATGATCTATTATTAAACGTCGTACAAATGGCAACAAAGATGAGGACAATAGTCCGAATAATGTGAATACTGTAAATACTACCTCATCTCAGAAATATAGACAAATAGAATGATCTATTATTAAACGTCGTACAAATGGCAACAAAGATGAGGACAATAGTCCGAATAATATAAATACTGTAAATACTACCTCATCTCAGAAATATAGACAAATAGAATGATCTATTATTAAACGTCGTACAAATGGCAACAAAGATGAGGACAATAGTCCGAATAATGTGAATACTGTAAATACTACCTCATCTTAGAAATATAGACAAATACTAATGCCCCATATAATAATTCTTGTAATTTATTTATTAACTAAATTTTGACAAGAAATAGATTATTAGAGGAAACCGTTTAACGTTAGGTTTTATTTAAAATTCGACATGGGCACCAGATTTCGCTACCAGATTCTCAAGCCGACCATTAATCGGGTCAGTTGATTTCACGAAGATCTCTTGTGGTATGGAAGACATAAGTTCTTGCATTCGCTCCTCAAGTTCTTCCAGAATTTTGGTTTGGTACTAGAGACTTTTTTCATTAATTCACCACCCAAAATATCAATGAGTTTTTGGCTGGACACTCATACATAAAACATGGATTTATTTTCCAACCATACTGTTTATATATATATATATATATATATATATATATATATATATATATATATATAGTTTTAAGGTATGCTATATTTATGAGTTAAAGAGATCAGTATCGGGGATCCGGAGATCGCAGAAATAGTCTGTTTCTAGCGTAAACTCATAAAACAGACTCTCGCTATTGGATGTTGACTTCAATATATATATATATATATATATATATATATATCTGTCTGTTTGTCCTTTATACAAATCCACAATTTTTATCCGATTCTCACCAAGCATATGCACAAAGGGGCGATCGCCTTATATATATATATATATATATATATATATATATATATATATATAAGGCGATCGCCCCTTTCTTCCCTGAGTGTACATATGATCTTGCCTATAGAGAGAACGGGAGAGTTTAGTTGGAAGTCAGTTGTAAGTTGGTGAGAGAGTTTAGTTTGTTGGATCTGGAATCACAGTAGCAGTTACTCTGAGCTCCACTCAGCTAGAATCAGTTACACGGACCTACTATTTCACTTCAAGACTGCATATAATAATTTCTACTAATAGTGTACCTAAATTGACTAACCCGCGTTCCAGTTTGTATATTACGTTCAATATAACTTACATTTTCTATCTCCATATTTGATTTTCTTATTTATTATTTTCTGCGATTCCTCACTTGGAATCCACAACTATATATATATATATATATATATATATATATATATATATATATACGTAATTACAATAAAGCAGCACTAATTATTATAGACTAATGTCCGAAAAACCAATGCTAACCTATGAGTAACTTAAATCGTCAATAACCCAACGGGGACTACCTCGTAGGTTAAATAAAGGGGAAGAAAAAAAAAGAAACAAACCAAGCACAAGAACCGTTGTGTGAAACCGCGGTCGGTGTTGGCTCATTTTTAGATTTAGTGTACTATATATATATATATACTAACAGTATAACCCGGCGTTGCTCGGGAATAATGAAAGCTTTAAAGCTAATCCATGGTCCTGGAGCTCAGACTCAGCCTAAAGAATATTTGTGTGATGTTTGGTAAGAATCGGATAAAAATTGTGGATTTGTATAAAGGACAAACCGACAGATAAACAGACATACACACAAACATCTTGCCTCTTATATATATATATATATATATATATATATATATATATATATATATATATTATCGATTTTCTGCACTATTGTAAGAACTGAAATCTTGGACCTTCTGAATATCGTTTCTTATGTCTTTGTCTATGAGGGTATCAAATATGATTAAAATCGGACCACTCCTTCTATAACCCGATTTTTTCGCTTTTCGAAATTTATCGGGGGTACCTCGACACAAAACCTAGCTAAGAACACTCGCAGACGCTTATAGTACAACTGTGTAAATTTTCAAGAAAATCGGTTCAGCCGTTTCGGAGTCTATAGGTAACGGACACACACACAAACACATGCACACACACAGACAAAGTTCCCTTTATAAATAAGTTCATATATATATATTATAATCTTGTGGCCTCAAGTAAGGCATTTTACTGCTAATGTTGATCAGTGTGGTACATAAGAGGTAAGTTATGTTTTTTTGATATGCAAGGTGATTGAAAACTAACATTCTATTCAAAAATTCTTGTAATTTATTTATTAACTATAATTTGGACAAGAAATTCATATGAGAGAAAAGCGTTTAGCATAAGGTTTTATTCAAAATTTGATACAGTCACCAAATTTCGCTAATAGCTTTTCAAGACGTTCACCAGAAACTCTTGTGATATAAAAGACACAATCTCTTGTACTCGCTCTTCAAGTTCTTCTAGAATCTTGGTTTGGCATCGTTATTTTACTACTTTAACCATCCCAAAAGAAAAGAAAAAAGTCACAAGTCTCCTGGCTGGCCACTGATACATAAAATAGGGAGTTCCTTTAGAATAATGATATTTACACATAGTACAATATCTCCCAGAATATGCGTTGTGGTGCAGTAGATATCGGCTTGGAACGAGAAAGCAGGGATTCGAGTTCGAATTCCAGTTTGAATTCCTTGCATTCACTTACGCGCAAATACCAATCGGAAAGGTATTAATCCGTCTCTTCTCTCTAGTTATGGGTTAAATAACAGGACAGTTTGGGTTCTATAGCTTTGATCGAAAGTACGGGGCACTAACTAGTCAGTCGTAATTGTTCTAAGGAGTATGGGGTACCCAGTGAGAATCTAACTCACTATTCAATGAAAAGGTTGCTAACCATTACACTACATCAAAGTTCGAAATGTATCTTTACTAATATGGAAAACAATAAAGGTTTTTAATAGTATTTTTTTTTTAATCACATCACCCCAAGCAAGGCGATAATGCCACTGATGCGCAGGGGGCTACGTAAGGGTAAAAAGAACGGAAAAGAGAAAGCCGGAAACCACATCCTAAACAGGGAACAAGGGATGAGCCTCTTCACCTGTTCAATAGACGTGGGTGGAGTGTGAACCGGGCGATAGTTTAGTCTATCTACTCCAATTAAATATGAATTATATTTGAAATGATCTTAAGGATGTGCGTTGTGGTGCAGTGGATATCGGCTCGGAACGAGAAATTGGGGAGCCGAGTTCGAATTCCAGTTAAACTCCTTGCATTCACTTACGCACAAATACCCCTGGGAAAGGTCTTAATCGGTCTTTTCCCTCCAGTTATGGGTCAAATAATAGGACAGATTTTCTTCTATAGCATTGGCTGGCAACCAGTCTACCGCAGAAAGTAATGGCAACCTACTGCAGAATAATCTTCTGTCCAGTCAGTCATGTCTCTTTCGAGACATGATCGCCCAAGCGTGTATCACATATGGCAGTTAACTGACTGAATAAATATAATAGAAACATAATTAAAGCTTCTACTAGGCATAAAGTGGGGGATCGGTTTTTTATTTTTATGCAGTAATAAACTGATCCCCCTTTAATTACTACTCAATATTATAATACGCATTTTCTCCCTCTAGCTATCAGTCAAATAACAGGACTGATTGGGTTCAATAGCCTTGGTTGGCAAACAGCCTACCGCAGAAAGTAATGGCAACCTACTGCCCAGTCAGTCTTTCGAGACATGATCGCCCAGAGCGTGTACCACGTATGGCACTTAACTGACTGACTGAATATAATAGTTAGAAACATGATTAAGGCTTCTACTAGGCATAAAGTAGGGGATCGGTTTTCTATTGTTATAAAGTAATAAACTGATTCCCCTCTAATTACTACTTAATAATATGATGTATATCTTCTCCCTGTAGCTATGAGTCAAATAACAGGACAGATTGGGTTCTATAGCCTTCGTCGACAACCAGTGTTCCGCAGAAAGTAATGGCAACCTACTGCGCGATAATCTTCTGCCCCGTCAGTCTAGTCTCGAAAGAGACATGATCGCCCAGGTGTGTATCTCGTGCGGCACTTAACTGACTGACTAGCAGTATCTCCTAGTGAATGAAATCCCCGGTCTTTCAGGTTCAAATAGATCCTCTAGTTGAGGCCAGAAGTCAAGTCTCTAACAATAAAGAAGGGGAAAACATGTCCGAAAACTGTGTTGTATCGCCGAGGTTGATACGATACACAGAGAAAGTGTTCTGCGGTATTATTCAGCACAATATCCGGTGCTAAACGGATATTCACAGAACAGTACAATAGTTATAATACAGAGATGAATTTTTTAAACTGTGAAATGTGTTGAAAACTCGCTAGATGAGAGATAAGATAAGTGTATAGTGATCACAAGTGACATAATTGTACAAATTTATTTCATTTCAGGGGAAGAATCCCTGAAAGACATGATCTTTTAATGTACACATAGAAATTACCAAAGACACACAAATTTTTTTTTAAATAAATAAAAAAATATTTTAAAAATACGATGGTTAGCTGATTTGTATTAAACTTTTCAATTTTCGATTAGTAAATATAGTCTTCACTTCATAACTTATCACTCTAACGTCTACAAGTCTTGGAAAAAATTTTCAAATATTTTTGAAACTTTACAAATTATTATAAATAAAAAAATGAAAACAATTCTTTTAAAATTTCATTAATAATCGATGATTATTTTTTCTTCAGTCTATAATGTTTTAAATTTATATTATTTATTAAAACAATGAAAATCTTATCTAATTACATAATATGCTAGATTTATTGCCTTTTTTATTTTACTATTCAGAGCATATTTTCGGTAAAAAGAGCGAACTGGTTTTAAAAAAATAATACATGACTTGCATTCGCTAATGAGTCCCGTGTTGAACTAATAAAACAAATTTTGCTTACAGAATTTAATTTCTTGAAATTTCATGAATTTACGTGGAGGGGGTAACAGATGTAAAAAAGATTACAAGTATAATATATCGTTCATTCAAGAATTTATTTGAACCCTCTCAGCTACTAGCGTGTGTTTACATTATATATAACATGCTAAAATCCGCCTTCCACTACCGAACGCACATAGTTCAGAGGCAGAATTCGGTCGAGTTTCAATCCTGGCTAGTAGCAATCGGTTGTCTAATCGTATTGATGAGCTGTGATACAGCGAAACAGATCTGCCTCAAATCATTTCATATATATATATATATATATATATATGAAATGATTTGATCGACACTCGAATTTAAGTAGATATTCTTTTTACAATCAAACAGTATTATATATTTATTTCTACCGGCCTGATTATTTACGATAAATTTTTGTTACGAAAATGTGTGTCATTCGGCAGGATTCGAACCAGCGGCCCATATCCACATAGAGAAAGCCATAATGTGATCTGGCGCGTCTTAGACCTCTCGACCACAAATGACAATCAGTAAACGACGTCAAATTAAACCTATAACACAATTTTCAAATTCACCGTAATAACCATCTCTGCTCTGAAATGTATCGTAATGTCAACAAATGTAAACATGTTACGGAAATTAAATCCTGCCGAATGACAGCCTATAGCCTTGGCTGGCAACCAGTCTACCGCAGAAAGTAATTGTAAACTACTGCGGAATAATCTTCTGCCCATTCAGTCATGTCTTTTTCGAGACATGATCGCCGAGGCATGTATTACGTGTGGCACTAAACTGACTGACTGAATATAATAGTTAGAAACATGATTAAGGCTTCTACTAGGCATAAAGTGGGGGATCGGTTTTCTATTGTTATAAAGTAATAAACGGATCCCCCACTAATTACTACTTAATAATATAATACATATCTTCTCCCTCTAGCTATCAGTCAAATAACAGGACTGATTGGGTTCTATAGCCTTGGTTATCAACCAGTCTACCGCAGAAAGCAATGGCAACCTACTGCGGGATAATCTTCTGCCCAGTCAGTCATGTCCCTTTCGAGACATGATTGCCCAAGTGTTTATCACGTATGGCACCCAACAGACTGACTGAATATAATAGATAGAAACTTAGTCTTCTACTAGACATAAAGTGGGGGATCGGTTTTCTATTGTTATGAAGTGATAAACTGGTCCCTCTATAATTACTACTTAATAATATAATACATACCTTCTTTCTCTAGCTATGAGTCAAACAACAGGACAAATTGGGTTCTATAGCCTTGGGTGGCACACAGTCTACCGCAGAAAGCAATGGCAACCTACTGCGGGATAATCTTCTGCCCAGTCAGTCATGTCTCTTTCGAGACATGATCGCCCAAGCGTGTATCATGTATGGCACTTAACTGACTGACTGAATATAATGCTTGAAAATATGATTAATTCTTCTACTGGGCATAAAAAGGGGGATCGATTTTCTATTGTTATGAAGTAATAAAGTGATCTCCCTCTAATTGCTACTTAACAATATATTACATATCTTCTCTCTCTAGCTATGTCAAATAACAGGACAGATTGGGTTCAATAGCCTTAGCTGGCAACCAGTCTAACGCAGAAAGCAATGTCAACCTACACTTTTGCCCATCTACCTCCCATTAGCATGGGACAGGCTATCCTCCCAGAGAGTAAAATACTACGCCTCCTTGGCCTTACACTTTCGGTGGACCTCAAATGGAATGACTATATCGAATCCATTGCCAAATCTGCTGCTATGAAAGTCGGTTCTCTGTGCAGGGCCCGGAAGTTTTCCCCACCTGAATCTATTCTGCACATATACAAATCTACCATCCGCCCGTGTATTGAATATTGCTGCCATATCTGGTTGGGTGCCGCTGAGGCTCTCCTTGGGCTTCTTGACAAAATCCAAAGGAGGATCTGTAACGTGGTTGATAGTGACTTGGCAGACCGGCTGCAACCACCCTCTCACCGGCGTGATGTGGCTTCCCTGTGCCTCTTCTACAAGTACTTTCATGGCTTCTGCTCCGATGAGCTTAGATCATTGGTGCCGCCTAAGCACGAATTTACACGAGATACTAGATTAGCAACTAGGTCACACCCATTTACAGTTAAACAAATAAGATGTAACCGTAAATTCTACTCCAGCAGCTTCTTTTCTCGCGCTTCCCGCCTGTGGAACTCCCTTCTACAAGTCTGCTTTCCCGACAGCTACAATCTCCAGGTGTTTAAATGTAGGGTCCATAGACACCTCCTATCACACTAACTCCCAATTATTCTCAGAACACCCTCATCTACCCAACCCTCACTCTCGGTATCCTTACCCGCCTATCACCCACCCTCTGACATTTCCTATATTTAATCATCCTTTCTCCACTCTATGTAGCCCCCTGCGCAGTAGTGGCAGTGACATGCCTTGCTCGGGGTGAAACGCTTATAAAAAAAAAAAAAAAAAAAATTCTACTCAGTTAGTCATGTCTCGTTCGAGACATGATCGACCAATCGTGTATCACGTATGGCACATAACTGACTGGCCCCCTCACGTGTGCTGAGAATCTCAGACATGAAGATAAACTCACTAACTACCAAGCCACACCACTTGGAAAAATGTTACGTATAAAAATCATCCTCTCTACTTCCAAAGGTGAAATTTTGTGACGGGCAATATTGCATGTAAATGACAAGCAACAAAACCGTTTAAAACTTAAAGTTCAAAATCTACGAGCCAATAGCAGGTTTAAAGAGATCGGTATTCCTAATCACACCAAAACATCTCCAAATACAAACTGTCTTCCACTGAAACTGAGGCCTTAAGTCTAGGCCTAAAAATTGCTACAGGACTAAAAAATACGATACAATCACCAGTCAGTCAGTTAAGTGCCATACGTGATACTCGCTTTGGGTGATCATTTCTCGAAGGAGACATGACTGACTGGGCAGAAGATGGGGAAGAGATGTATTATATTATTAAGTAGTAATTATAGGGGTACCAGTTTATTACTTCATAACAATAGTAAACCAATCCCCCTCTTTATGCCTATTAGAAGCCTTAATTATGTTTCTAACTATTATATTTAGTCAGTCAGTTAAATGCCATACGTGATACACGCTTTGGGCGATCATGTCTCGAAAGAGACATGACTGACTGGGCTGAAGATTATCATGCAGTAGGTTGCCATTACTTTCTGCGGTAGACTGGTTACCAGCCAAGGCTATAGAACCCAATCTTTTATTTTACTCATAGCTAGAGGGAGAAGATATATATTACATTATTAAATAATAATTAGCGAGGGATCGTTTTATTACTTCATAGCAATATAAAATCGATCCCCCACTTTATACCCAGTAGAAGCCTAAATCATGTTTTTATATTCAGTCAGTCAGTTAAGTGCCATAAGTGATATACGCTTTGGGCGATCATGTCTTGAAAGAGACATGACTGACTGGGCTGAAGATTATCATGCAGTAGGTTGCCATTACTTTCTGCGGTAGACTGGTTGCCAGCCATGGGCTATAGAACCTAATCTCTCCTGTTATTTGACTCATAGCTAGAGGGAGAATATATATATTATATTATTAAATAATAATTAGAGAGGGATCGGTTTATTACTTTATAACAATTGAAAACCGATCCTCCACTTTATGGATGACGCTATGATATTTGTGTTGTCGACGAGTATCTTCCGGATAAAGTTTGGTATGTCTCCGTGTGTGTATAAATGAGAACGAATTGAGCTCAGTTGTGAAAAATGTAGCGTGAGTCTTCGAGATAGTTTCGTAATGGTATGGTCTATATAAGCATTTACGAAACTCGGACCAAGAACGCTTTTCTTCAAAGAACATGGGAATAATTCGGAAATAATGCTGGTTCGTTGTAGTTTGAACCTCGCGGGTGAGTTGTTTTAGATGATGAGGTTTCCCATTTTTTTTTTTCATAATCATATCGCCCCAAGCAAAGCATTTTACTGCCACTGTTTTGCAGGGGGTTACATAGGAAGAAAGTTATGAGAAAGAGTGACAGCTTACTATATATGTCAGAAAGTGGGTAAGAGAAGAATAGCCATAAAGTGAAGGATCAATTTATATATTGATTGTAATATGAAATTGATCCCCCACATTATATTTACATAATAATTTATTGACTGTTGATAAGCCATAGAAAACTAATCAATCATTCGATGAATTACTGATTAGCTACACATGCATCTCTTTTAGATTTATTTACATGCTCTGGAATATAAATGTATAGAAATTATATTTTTTATAATCATATTGAACCAAGCAAAGTATTTTACTGCCACTGTTGAGCAGGGGGTTACATAGGAGGAAAGTTATGAGAAAGAGTGACAGCTTAATAGAGGTGTCAGGAAGTGTGTAAGAGGAGGGTGGTCATAAGCAAGGGATCAATTTATATATTGATTGTAATATGAAATTGATCCCCCACTTTATATTTACGTAATAATTTATTTTCTGTTGATAAGCCATAGAAAACTAATCAATCATTCGATGAAATACTGATGAGCTACACATGCTTGTCTTTTAGATTTATTTACATTCTCTGGAATATAAATGTATATAATTTTTTTATAATGATATTGCCCCAAGCAAGGCATTTTACTGCCACTGATTTGCAGGGGTGACATAGGAGGAAAGTTATGAGAAAGAGTGACAGGTTACAGGGAGTGTCAGGAAGTGGGTATGAGAAGGATTTTAAATTTAGTATAATTGATTATTAATTTATTTATTTTTTTGTTTAAGTCGACAGGGGTTGCTAATTTTCGAATGATGTTTTGAAGTAAAGATTTATCCTGTTTATAATAGCTAAGCATTTCGTTTATGTAGAAGATACTAATGTTACTATTATTACCATTGTCTTTACTGTTGTTATTACTCAGGCTTAAAAGAAAAAGTCTAATATGGTCAGTCAAGTCAGTTAAGCGCCATACATGATACACGCTTTGGGCGATCATGTGTCGAAAAAAACATGACTGACTGGGCAGAAGATTACCCCGCAGTTGGTTGCCATTGCTTTTTCAGTAGACTGGTTTTCCTGCCATTCTGTCCTGGTATTTGACTCAAAGCTAGAGGGAGAAGATATGCATTATATTATTAAATAGTAATTTGGGGGGGGTCAGTTTATTACTTCATAACAATAGAAAACCGACCCCCCACTTTATTCCCAGTAGAGGCCTTAATCATGTTTCCAACTATTATATTCAGTCAGTCAGTTAAGCGCCATACGTGATACATGCTTTGAGCGATCATGTTTCTAAAAAACATGACTGACTGGGCAGAAGATTATCCCGCAGTAGGTTGCCATTGCATTTTCGGTAGACTGGTTGCCAGCCAAGGCTATGGAACCCAATCTGTCCTAGTATTTGACTCAAAGCTAGAGGGAGAAGATATGTATTATATTATTAAATAGTAATTAGTGGGGTCAGTTTTGTACTTCATAACAATAAAAAACCGATCCCCCACTTTATGCCCAGTAGAAGCCTTACTCATGTTTCCAACTATTATATTCAGTCAGTCAGCTAAGCGCCATACGTGATACACGCTTTGGGCGATCATGTTTCGGAAAAAAACATGACTGATTGGGCAGAAGATTATCACGCAGTAGGTTGCCATTGCATTTTCGGTAGACTGGTTGCCAGCCAAGGCTATGGAACCCAATCTGTCCTGTTATTTAACCCATAACTGGATGGAAGAGACGGATTAATGACTTTCCCGAGGGTATTTGTGCCTAAGTGAATGCGAGGAACTTCAACTGGAGTTGTCGTTCCGAGTCGATATCCACTGCACCACAACGCACATCCAATCACCACCTTAACCAAAAATCATAATTTCCACCCCAGGGATTATGAAAAAAAGTTTCGTCCATGACAAATTAGCAGCAACTCCCGCCAGTAACCGCCAATAAAAATAAAACTACCCAGAAGCTACATATGGGCATTTAAAATTTTTTTTTAATCGTGTCGCCCCTGTTGTGCAGGGTGTTACATAGGAGGAATGTTATGAGTAAGAGTGACAGGCTACAGAGTGTGTCAGGAAGTGGGTAAGAGAAAGATGAATGTGGTAATAAAGTGAGGGATCAGTTTATATAATGATTGTAATATAGAACCGATCCCCCACTTTATATTCACATTATAATAGGATAGACATTTCTTTTTTATAATCATATTACAAGGAAACAAGGGATAAGCCTCTTCACCTGTTCAATAGACGTGGGTGGAGTGTGAACCGGGCGATAGTTTAGTCTATCTACTCCAATTGACTTCAGATATATAGATGACGTCTAATTATTTTACCCCCATGATATAAACCTTAATAACAAAAATCAAGGTGGAACATATGAATTTGAAACTAACAATTCTTTACCTTTTCTTGATTTTTTAAAAATCATATCACCCCGAGCAAGGCAGTAACGCCACTGATGTGCAGGGGGCTAAATAAGAGTAAATAGGAGGAGAGTGAAGAGAAGGACGAATCAGTTAGAAAGTATGGGAATACAGGTGTGATGACAGTTGCACAGGTGGAGAGAAAGGAAAAGATATGCAGGATGGTGTAGAAAGAACTAGAGCCAAGTGGTTAAGAGATGAGTATTGATCTTGTATTTAAATTCCTGTAGGTTGTAGCCGTCAAGAAAGCAAGAATAAGGAAGCGAGTTCCACAGGCGGGAAGTGTGAGAAACGTAGCTGAAGGAGTAGAATTGTCGTCTGCATTTGGTTGATCTAACTGTGAATGGGTGAGACCCAGTTGCCAGTCTGGTTGCACGTGTAAACACCTGTTGCAGAGGCACCAGTGACTTAAGTCCGTTGGAGCAGAAGCCATGGAAGTATTTATAGAACCGACAAATGGAAGCCACATCCCTTCGGTAGGAAAGTGGCTGTAGTCGAGCCGCCTATCACATTACTAATTCTCCTTTGGAGCCCGTCAAGAACACGGAGATGAACAGCGGGGGCGCCTGACCATATATGGCAACAGTACTCCATGCACGGACAAATGGTTGATTTGTATATATGCAGAATGTTTTCAACATCTTGGCCTGACACAGTGACTCAACCTTCCTAGCAGTGGATTTAGCTATTGACTCAATGTAGTGATTTCACTTGAGATCAGAAGAGCAGTGTATTGCTCTCGGGGAGACTCGCTTGGTCCATGCTTATGGGAGGCAGGAGAGGTTGCTTGTGATGATTGACAGACAGCAGCTTGGTCTTAGACGCATTGAAATTTACAAGCCACTTCTTACCCCAATTCACCACAGAATGAAATCCCTCTCAAGAACAGTAGCGATATTATGTTTGTCCGTTTCTTACTGATGCTGGAGTAAATGGTTGTGTCATCTGCGTAGATGCCTACTTGGCTCTTGATCTCGTTTGAGAGGGCTATTATGAAAATAAGGAAGAGCGTCGGGTCTAGGATAGAGCCCTGAGGGACACCATCGTTTGTACAGTAATAACGGTGAATTAGAATTTAATGTTTACCATAAACCTACCAATAAAAATGCTATCTTATTAATTTCTATTCCCTCTACAACCAAAGAATTAAATCTGGTTTAATTATAAATTTCTACCTTAAAACCCTCAGAATATACAGCCGTAATTATTCATCTGAAGAAGAGAGATATATTGAACAAACATTTAAAATTCTCCACTACGCGCACTATTTTATCCTCTACACCAAAAACATGCTTATTTTTGGGGATCACTCCTTTTTGCACATAACAAAGGAGTCACCTGGTGTGTACATATAATCCTGTCTGTATAGAGTACGGCAGTTGCAAAGCAATTGTAGAGTTGTAAGCAGTTGCTTAGTTGGTCAGTAAGTTGATGCAGAGTAAGTTGGAGTTTGGATATACACACATTATCCAGACATACTATTTCACTGTAATACTGTATATATTGATTTCTACTAATAGTGTTCCTCAATTGACTAACCCGTGTTCAAGGTTGTATATGTTGTTCAATATAATTTACATTTTTTATCTCCATATCTGTTTTTGTTATTTATTATTTCGTGTGGTTTCTCACCCGGAATCCACAACATTTATAAAATGCACTAAACAAAAAAAAAAAAGACAAAAACAAAAAAAATAAAAATAAAAATAAACAAAACAAATCCACCCCCAAATCACACAAATTTCATAATACTACTTTCCAACAACTTTTCATATGAACTCTCAAACAATTTAACTATCACAAATACTAGAATCGTCACTACCACCTCCAGGACGATTGGTGATATTGTTTAAATGCCAGGAGTTATAAAATAAAGTGTCTACAGTGCAGTAACGTATATATAGGGGCAACATCAAGAAATCTAAAAGCAAGGGTCCACGAACATAAAAGAGACTTACATTTGGACATATGTTCCAACTCTCTTGTATTACATCGAAATAACGAAGTACACAATTTCGATTTCTCAAATACAAGATTAATTAAAAAGAACATAACTTTCTATGGAGGAAGTACTTTGAAAAAATATTATTAACGTTACTACCAACCATAAGCACGGGATTAAAACATTACATAACGTCCACATTTTTTCACAAATATATAATTCATGAATTCAAAATACCAATAAATATTAAATAACTTAAAAATAGTTTCTTGTATTCTTAACAATGTAATATTTTTTCTCTATATGAAGTAAATTCCATAATTAATTTGTATTCTTCCTATTTTTCATATTATTATCTTATTATTATATATTATAATTATTATTATTATTATTATATTCCCCTATTATTATCTATTTTTCTCACTATTATAATATAATTTCATAATTGCTTGTTATTTTTATTTTATTATTATTATTATACCATTTTTCATCGTGATTCGGTTTCTGCTATGGTCGCTCTACCTACCAAGTCAGCGGAAATACCAAAGGCAGGTCGTGGTGTGTTGTTATGGCTCCATTTCATGTTTTTTCTATCTCCCCTATCATCCTTAGCGTTACATAGACAAAGTTTTCCTTAGTGTGTGGGCTGTACTTAATAAGACAATTTTGTGTATATCTCTTAAGCTGGGGTTTCCAGGGATTTTTTCAATGTGTTGTTTTGTTCATTTTTTATCATTCCAAGTGCACCTACTATCACTGGCACGACTCTTGTTTCAAAATTTTATTATTATTATTATGTCATTTTTCATCATATTTTGATTTCTGCTATGGTCGCTCTACCTACCAAGTCTGCGGAAATACCAAAGGCAGGTAGTGGCGTGTTGTTATGGCTCCATTTCATGTTTTTTCTATCTACCCTATCATCCTTAGCATGACATAGATAAAGTTTTCCTTAGTGTGTGGGCTGTACTTAATAAGACAATTTTGTGTATATCTCTTAAGCTGGGGTTTCTAGGGATTCTTTCAATGTGTTGTTTTGTTCCATTTTTTATCATTCCAAGTGTACCTACTATCACTGGCACAACTCTTGTTTTCAATTTCCACATTTTTTCTATTTCAATTTCCAGGTATTTATATTTTGACAGTTTTTCAAATTCCTTGATTGCTATGTTACAATCCGCTGGACAAGCCATATCAATTAATAGACAAGTTTTTTGTTTTTGGTTTTTAACAATAATGTCCAGCCTATTAGCTTCAATTATTATTATTATTATTATTTATTTTTATTATTTAATATTTTTTATTATTATATATTAATCATGTTGCTTAATTGTAATATTGTAGTAAGTTAATATGGTAATTTATATGCTTCTTATTTATATATTACTAGCTGTTCCGGACCACGCGTTGCAGTCGCCCAGTTTGGTTAAATGAAAAAAAAAAAAAAAATAGAAAAAAAAAAAGAATAAAAAAGAAAAAGAGAAAGCGCACATTTAATTTCCCAATATTTGTGGGTACACAATATTTTTAGTTGTTCCTTTGTCTGTGCAGATGTAGAGATTGTCTGGTTTGCAGAGAGTCGTGTTCGACGTTGATCTGCTGTTTATCGTTGACGTCTTTCAGCCACTTTCAGCCTACAGCGTTCGTTCTGTTGAGAACGGAACAGATCTGAAGCTGCAGAGCGCGATTGCCGTGTTCGCAATCGTGCAACCTCAAGTCTGGCTGCACGCCGCTCTGATGCTTCCTCGGCACGTATATGAACCACACTTTGCCGCCTTCGCTCGTTCGCTGATGCCTGTTCTTCCTCACTTTGATTTGCTATTACTCCTCGCACTTCTTCTGCTTGGCGGGTACGACGACCCAAGTTTCACCTTCTGTGAAGCATTATCATTATTAATTGAAGTAGATCTTTTACACTGAGATTCAGTCAGTTAGTTAAGTGCCATACGTGATACACGCTTGGGCGATCATGTCTCTTTCGAGACATGACTGACTGGGCAGAAGATTATCCCGCAGTAGGTTGCCATTGCTTTCTGCGGTAGACTGGTGAATTATATTATTATATTAATAAGTAGTAATTAGTGGGGGATCAGTTTATTACTTCATGACAATAGAAAACCGATCACCCACTTTATGCCCAGTAGAAGCCTTAATCATGTTTCTATTATATTCAGTCAGTTAAGTGCCATACGTGATACACGCTTGGGCGATCATGTCTCTTTCGAGACATGACTGACTGGGCAGAAGATTATCCCGCAGTAGGTTGCCATTGCTTTCTGCGGTAGACTGGTGAATTATATTATTATATTAATAAGTAGTAATTAGTGGGGGATCAGTTTATTACTTCATGACAATAGAAAACCGATCACCCACTTTATGCCCAGTAGAAGCCTTAATCATGTTTCTATTATATTCAGTCAGTTAAGTGCCATACGTGATACACGCTTGGGCGATCATGTCTCTTTCGAGACATGACTGACTGGGCAGAAGATTATCCCGCAGTAGGTTGCCATTGCATTCTGCGGTAGATTGGTGAATTATATTATTATATTAATAAGTAGTAATTAGAGGGGGATCAGTTTATTACTTCATGACAATAGAAAACCGATCACCCACTTTATGCCCAGTAGAAGCCTTAATCATGTTTCTATTATATTCAGTCAGTCAGTCAAGTGCCATACGTGATACACGCTTGGGCGATCATGTCTCTTTCGAGACATGACTGACTGGGCAGAAGATTATCCTGCAGTAGGTTGCCATTGCTTTCTGCGGTAGACTGGTTGCCGACCAAGGCTATAGAACCCAATCTGTTCTGCTATTTAACCCATAACTGGAAGGAAGAGACGGATTAGTACCTTTCTCAAGGGTATTTGCGCGTAAGTGAATACAATGGATTCAACTGGAATTCGAACTCGGCTCCCTGGTTTCTCGTTCCGAGCCGATATCCACTGTACCACAACGCACATCCCCACACTGAGATTAGGAATCTGAAAAAAAAATGTTTAAAATCACTGTTTTAAAATTTAAAGTCTCCCTTTTTCATTTTTGACTTTATGTGAAGGACAAAAGGAAGTTTATATTTTTCGGCTTATTTTGAAAAAGAAGTATTTCTGAAAAAAGCCAAAACAAAAAAAGGGGACTTAACCCTTGATGTTTACAAAAAACAAAAACAAAAAATGGGGGACTGATTTTACTATGAACGTGTATGACGAAGTGAGCACCCTCAGGAAAATGTTAAATTAAAAAATCTTTCGGATTTTTTTTTTTACATGACAGTTTAGTGTTTGATCGATAAAATTCATTGAAAAGAAAATGAAAAGAAAACTTTTAAAGAGAGACTGTCGTTTAGGCTTGACAAAAAAGAAATAAAAATGGCTTAGGTTAAAAAAAAGTAAATTTATTTATTTAAACCAACAAAATAAATGGGATATCGATAATAATTCGTTGAAAAAAATTGAATAGAGAACCTTTTTTTAAGAAAGGGAATGAATTTCTGTTGTTTATGCTCGCCAAAACAGAAATAATAATAAAAAAAATGGTTCGTTTACAAAATGTTTTCAGTCATTCTGATCCAATTTTGCGGGCGTGCAATTTTACTTTTTGTGTTTCAGTTAATTGTTGGATGATATGGGATTTGTATCCTATAATTGTAATAATTTTGATACATATGTATTGAGTATTTTATTATTACATATAAAGATTGTAACCATTAACATATTTTTCAAAAATTTATTTTTATTTATTAAAAAAAGTTTGCTTAATACTTTTATACATTGTTTTCACTAGAATTTTACATGGAAATATATTTTGTTTTTATGATTCCAGACTCATATACGCATACATTCATACATGATTCTTTCATGTTATCTAGAATAGAAAATCTTTCCCTCATTTGACATGTGTATACCTTATTTCACATATTAACTTTACTGACTCATAAATACACACATTCACACATGATTTTTCTCAACACATACATTCATAACTGATTCTCTTATTTTATTTAAAAAAGAAAATTCCTTACATTACTTGACACGCATGTACAATACTTGTTATGTATTTTGAACAGAAATGTATTTTGTCAACTGTTATTCTCACATACTAACGTTATCGACATACATTTAATTCATCTATAGTTTAAATACGCTTAACACACATTGTTTTTGTTTATATATACTTGCATTTATAATAAACATCTAATGTTTTTATTATGTGTTGGCACACACACTTAGACACAAATTTTTCTTCTACATTTAATATTCATTCATTGCTTTATCACATGACACGAATCTAACCAATGAAACTATACCTCATTCAACATACTGTCTCTGAGATTTTTAAATCATTTGTCTTTAATGAATCTCTGAAGAAGCTTGTTAAAGTGAAACATGTTAGATTAAAAACACTTTTCCTTACTTCTTGTTTACTTATTCTATTCATCTTGTCAGATTCCAATCCATATATTCAACTATATATATATATTCTGTGTGTGTGTGTGTGTGTGTGTGTGTGTGTGTGTGTGAGAGAGAGAGAGAGAGAGAGAGAGAGAGAGAGAGAGAGTAAGCACAAAGAGTTTGTCACTTTAACTGAGCAGATTCAGGAGTACACTGTTATGAGATTATCGCTCATCAGGGCTGGTTTGTTTAGTTAAAGTGACAGATTCTTTGTGCATATCAGCACTTTATCTCCGCCTTGATAACAAGCACTTTGTGATGATAAAGCAGCTTGCCAAAATACATATCAGTAATACCACTAAAAAACAACAACCTTGGCTCTAAACATTATCACAATTTTATATATATATATATATATATATATATATCATATACGCATACATTCATACATGATTCTTTCATGTTATTTAGAATAGAAAATCTTTCTCTCACATGACACGCGTATACCTTATTTCACATATTAACTTAATACATATCAGTAATACCACTAAAAAAACAACCTTGGCTCTAAACATTATCAAAATTTTATATATATATATATATATATATATATATTATATATCATATACGCATACATTCATACATGATTCTTTCATGTTATTTAGAATAGAAAATCTTTCCCTCACTTGACACGCGTATACCTTATTTCACACATTCACACGTGATTTCTCTCAACACATACATTCAGAACTGATTCTCTCATTTTATTTAAAAAAAGGAAAATCCTTCCATCACTTAATACGTGCATAAAATACTTGCATATTTTGAACGGAAATGTATACCGTCGCGCTCATTCACACATACTAACGTGACCGGCATAGACACACACTTTACTCGTCTATAATTTAAATACACTTGACACGCATTATTTTCGCTTACATTCATAAGAAACTCCTGTTTTTATTACTCGTTACACACACACTTAAAAAGGCACAATTTTTTTTCTTCTATATTTAATATTCATCCATTGTTTTATTACACGACACGCATCTGACCAATGAAACCATTCCCCAATCAGCATACTGTCTACTGGATTTTTTAAAAAGAGATTTTTAAATCAGTTTTTAAATAATCTCTGAAGATGCTTGTTAAAGCGAAACATGTTATATTAATGACACTTTTTTCTTCATTTTGTTTTTTACTTATTCTATTCATCTTGTCGGATTCCGATCCATATATGGAACTCATACGCTCTTTAGTTACTGAATCGAACGCAGATTGGTTCGGCTATCAAACTGAACGCTGTCAGTCATCGAGGTTTGTTTGCATCCTGTGAATAACCTGTTATGAAAGCTGCCTATCTCTACCGTTACGCTGATAGCTCAGTGGTAAGATGTTCGTCTAATGACAAATTAGTCGGATTTTAATCCCGGCTTGCAGATAAACGTATAATCTAGTTGTACCGAAGAGTTGTGATAAAATAATTGCAATATTAAAAACATTAATTTAATGCAGTGCTCAATATAAAAATAGAGCAATGAATATTTAAGTATTGCTTTAGAAGATGTACAAACTCCTACAATACAGTACATTTTGCTTAGACATTGAACGAAGAATATCTCATCAGGTAGTTAATTATGATGGTAATAAACGTTATATTGAA
>JBBBDQ010001892.1:2867500-2947500 GCA_037127315.1 Ascarosepion bandense | reverse complement strand
CTCGTGTAAACTCATGTATAGGGGCACCAGTGAGCTAAGTTCATCGGAACAGAAGCAGTGAAAGTATTTGTAGAAGAGACACAGGGAATCCATAATGTGTCGGTGAGAAAGTGACTGTATATGAACAGCCAAATTCACATTACAAATTCTCCGTTGGATTTTGTCAAGGATCCCTAGTTGGATAGAGTGATCCGATTTTAATCAAATTTGATACACTTATAGACAAAGACATAAGAAACGATATTCAGAAGTTTCAAGGTTGCAGTTCTTACAATAGTGCAGAAAATCGATAACACACACACACACACACACACACATATATATATATATATATATATAAGGAAAAATGTTTGTGTGTGTGTCTGTTAATCTGCCTGTATGTCTGTATTTTTTTCAGCCCTTTAATTTTAGTTTTTACTTCGGGTTTGGCTCTAAGTAGGTATAATTGTAGTTCTTAATCTCAGCCATGATACCATTTACTCAGAGGACTTATTTAGCCTTCAAAATTTAGTTTACGACGAAAAAATTATTTGTTGTCGATACCAGGAAATCAAAATTTGACTTACATCCATTCATTTTTCTTTCAGTCTACGGCTTCGCTTTAACTGGATACAACTATTGCTTTTTAGTGTTTCGTGCCAACGTCCAAAGTGTCTGAGCGCCAGGATTAGTTTTAAAGTTTTCATTACACCCGATCCACGCCGGGCTATACTGCTAGTATATATATATATATATATATAAAGAATGAGAATGATATACCCCAGTTATTGTAATAAAGGTTACGGTTCGAAATTCCTAGCACTTGATAAAGGCCGGAGCATACAACGGCTGAAACATCGTAAAAGTAGTAATGTGTTACAGTATTTATATTATTTGGACTATTGTCTTCATCTTTGTTGCCATTTGTACGACGTGTTGGCCGTTGTTTTCTCCAGCCTTCTTCAAGTGCTAGGAATTTCGAACCGTAACCTTTATTACAATAACTGGGGTATATCATTCTCATTCTTTGCGTAGTAATGCCACGATTGCAGTTGCTGTTGTAGAATTTTTACCACTTGTTTTAATAATTTTTCCATATTTGAGAATAACTATTTTTTGTCTTTATAAACAGCAAAGAAAAAAATAACACCAACGTGCTTCTAACTCGTCGTCACTATTAGTATGTGCACGGCAGCAAAAAAAAAAAAAAAATGTGTGTTTTTTTTTTCTATTCGGTATACGTTTTGATTCCACCTCGCCATTTATATAATTCGCTACTAACCGTTATAATACTATCTTTCGACTGTTACTCTAACGATCGCTCTTTCGGAACTCTGGGTATTTACCAGAAACATGCCAACTGAGGCTAAATGTGACACAAGGTCGAATGTAGGCAATTCGATACCGTAAGCTCGGGAAAAGTTTTCTCTTGAAACTGCTTACAGAAGGGACTGAAACCTGACTGTTTTGCCCCGAAGCAAGACTACCCTGCATGCGACAGAAGACCATTTTATTACGAGAACGCAGACCCTTTAAGCCCGGACAAAAAGTTTCCGTAGATCCTGCATAAGGCAGGGTTAGGTACCTTTTTATTTTTTATTTTTTTCTCTAGACGAGACTCTGCCTTTCAGTTGAGCCTCATCTGAGTTCCTCTCCGCCCTGAGACTGAGAGTCCGACGAGGTAGATATGGGGTGGAAATCTATGTATCTACCGGCCTTCCCACTGAGGCTAGATGTGGCACCAAGCTATTTTATATTGGAAACACTTGGCCTTTCATCCCGGGCAAAAATTTCCCATAGATCCTGGACAAGGAAGGGTCGGGAACCTGTCCAGTTTTCTTTCGCTGGGTCTCGTCTGGGTTTGTCTTCACCCTGAGGCAGAGAGTCTGACACGGTAGACTTCGCATTGAAAATCTGACTCTGAACTTTCTTTGAGTTCTTTATTTAAGATCTCATTTGTCTTACCGGGGATGTTGTATTTATTACGCCCTGTCTTCTTCTGCTGTGTGCCCTGTCCTTTCAGGACGTAGGCGATCATGGCTTTCCACGTCTCTCTATGTCTGGTGAGGCTACTGAAAAAAAAAGACTTAAATAATTAAATTAACCATTGGTACTTTTTCTTTTTTTTACATATTTTGTTTCTGTTTGAAAAAACACTTTTTTTAAAAAATATTTCTTTTGTTTCAAAATTACAAGGAAAAATATTCACATATTTTTGTTGACCAAATGAATTTTTAAAATATCGGAATAAAAATTAAATATAAAGGATCAGTTTTTTTAATAAAAAAATATTTTAGTCGTTTGACACGTGTGATTTAATTTCTGTGACGTAATTTAGCAACCATCTTAGATCTTAGATGATTTATGGAGCAAATGTAAATAATCGGCTCCATTGGCCAGAAAATGAGAAAGGGAAAATTGCTGAACTTAAACTCAAAAAGTATGTGTCGACCTGGCTTCCCTGTAGATATGTGTCCCTAGAAAGTTGGAATGGCGTAGCTTCAAAAATGTAGGCTTCAATAAGTTACAGTCACACACAGACTGATAGATTGCCTTTTATATATAGAAATTAACTGATTCTTAAATATTTTTATTACCGGCATTGACCGTAGTTAACCAAAACGACTGGGAAACCGCGGATAAGAAGAAACCATTGTTAGTTGCTGAAAAGTTTGTAAAAAAAACCGATATCTAGTCACAATTTGAAATATATATTATATATAGATATTGGGATAGTGGGAGTAAAAAAAAGGAAAACACTCAAGTCCATAACCGAAACAGCGGAAAGAACAGCTGATTGGTTATGGATCAAAAGAGAGAGTGCCTGGATTTCAAATTGTTAGCTAAAATTCCCCGAAATTCTGCCTCTAAATTAATGTTTCGGACGAGCTCATCTGCGGTTCGCCTCTAAATGGAAAGTGGCTCTGACTGTCGCCAATCGGAAGCACTTGCAGGGTTTCGTACCGGGCCTAAACGTAATTTTCCAGTGTCTGAAAGCGCTTATCGAGGGTGGGCCAGAAACTGATCATCTCTGGTCGGGTCGGCGCAGTGAGGGGGGTATGATGTTGAAAGACCCGAAACCCCCTAGTGATCCTCGCGATGACATCACTGACGACACCCTCTCGCGCCCCCATTATAGTGCGTATGTTTGAAATAGTAAATTAAGAATGAAGGTATATAGCCATTGCTTTTTCTCTTAAACCGCCCCCATCGGACGTAATTTGAACGATTTATTTAAAATTACGTTTAATTTTTGACGGAATATATCTCGAGGCATTTTAACGTAAAAATTGCTAACTCATCTCTTTCCAACAGGGTGGATAAGTTGCATACCGAGTAAGAAATAATAAAAAAAAAAATCGGCTCACTCAGTTGCAACACACAAAGATAAATAAATAAATAAATAAAAAAGAAAGAAAGAATATCTGGTTTCGTTTTATTATCGTCTGCAAAAAAAAAGAAAAAAGAAAAAAGACAAACGAAACAAAAAAAAAACCGGAAAAAATTTAAAAAACGCCCAAAGTTTATGAATATTTATAAATTTATAAATATTAATGGTTTATGTACTATTTACAGTATAACCCGAATATAACCCGGATATAAGAGACTACGATATAAGAGAACCCCGGATATAAGAGAGATAAATGAATGGATGAGAAAAAGGAATAAAAGGGGAAAGAGAAAAAAGAAAGAAAGAAAGAATTAAAGAAGAGGTTGAAGTTACAAAAAGAAAGAAGAAAACAGAATGACGGTAAGTAAATAAAAAAAGAAAAGAGAGAAAGAAGGAAGTAACTAAATGAAGAATTACAAAGAGAAATAAATAATGAATGAAAAAATGAATAAAAGGGAAGGAAAGAAAGGATGCGAGTGAGAGAGAACGTAAAGACAAAAGAAATGAATAAAACGGGAAAAGAAAGAAAGAAAGAAAGAAAGAAAGAAAGAAAGAAAACAGAAAGAAAGAGAATATGAAAATAACCTAAGGAAATAGAAAGAAAGAAGGAAAAAGCTTAAGTACAGAAATAGAAAGAAACTAATGAAAGAAGGAACAAAAATAAATAAAAGCAAAAAATTTATGAAAAAGAATATGAAAAAAAAGAAAAAGTTAGAAAGAAAGAAAGAAAGAAAGAAAGAAAGAAAGAAAGAAAGAAAGAAAGAAAGAAGGGAAAAAGGTCTTGGATTAGAAGATTTAAACGAAACAAAAAAGGTGAATGAAAGTGGTATGGTGATTTAGCGCGGCTAAAGTGTGGCACAAGGCTGAAAGAAAGTAAGTATAAAAATAACCTAAGATAAATAGAAAGAAAGGAGAAGGTCCAACGGCATCCAGCTCTCTCCTGCAGTCTTCAGCGGCATCCAGCACACCCCTGCAGTTTCCAGCGACCTCCAGCGATTCCGGCAACCACCAGCTACCTTCTGCGGCGTTTCACTGACGTCCCGCTATCGGTTCCATTGCCCACTGACGTCCGACGACCTGTTCCAGTACCCACTGACATACAGCGACCGGTTCCAGCGCCCGCCAACGTCCGGATACCGTTCCAGATACATGACAGCCATCGCCTTACCATTCACCGTTCGCTTAAGAAAAAAAATAAAGACCCGATTTGCATCGTCTCCAGCTGACCATCTGCGTTTGTCATCCTTCTTTTTCCATTGCCGTCTCCTTTCCTTGCCTTTGTGTCTACTTTCTTAGTTGCACGGTAGATTGGCACTCTCACCTCTCGGCCCTCCCCGCAACAAAGGAATAGAATGAATTTCAGTGAAATAAAAGAAAGATTAATGAAAGAGGGAATAAAAATAAATAAAAGCAAAAAGTTAATGAAAAAGAATATGAAGAAAAGGAAAAAAGTTAGAAAGAAAGAAAGAAAGAAAAAATCCGCAAAGACATTGAAAGACAAAGTAAAGGAAGAATTAAAGAAAACAGTTATCTAAGAAAGAAAGAAAGAAAGAAAGAAAGAAAGAAAGAAAGAAAGAAAGAAAGAAAGGGGTCTGGAATTAGAAGATTTAAACGAAAGAAAAAAAAGTGAATGAAGGTGGTATGGTGATTTTCTAAGCGCAGCACAAGTGTGGCACAAGGCTGAATAAAAACCCAATGATGATCGGACTCACTACATAATTATAATGATCTGGCGAGACAAGCTTGCTTAGCATTGCATCATCTCGAGGTGCCCAAAATGGAAGCGGTAGGGGAAAGAAGTAAGAAAGAAAGAAAAAATGAAAGAGAATGAAAGAGAATCTGAACGAAACGAAGAAGGAAAGAAAGAGTAAAAGGACACCGAAGAAAAACGTCGGAAATTCGAACACGAATATGAATTCAACTGATTTTCTAACAAATATGGAAGACCGCAAACACTTTGTCCCACATTTCCTTACTCTGTGATTACGAACAAATTAAATTAAGACCTTATTTCCTTTTTCCTATTTCGATTCGCGAAGAATTGGATTTAACTGTCATCGAAAAATCTTCATATTTATAAATATTAATTTCGAACTGTCTCTCCTTGTCTGCGTGGCGTCTTTTGATTTTGTGTGTTTGTACATATATATATATATATATATATATATGTGTGTGTGTGTGTGTGTGTGTGTGTGTGTGTGTGCGTGGCCAGTCTTTTAAAAATTAGGATTTGTCTGCTTACATCAGAATAGTGAAGAATAGATCAATAAGTATATAGCCTGAAAAGTAGTCATTAACAGAAATGTTCAAGGTATAAGGTTCAATCTCTGCCACTTATCGAGGAGGGCTTGATGAGTTGCGTTTGCAGGTAAAACAGATGTTGTTGAAAAATGAATAATTTTCTCATAATCATTTAACCGACGAACCTGCAAAAGTGGCATCTTTGGCGTATGTGCATGGTGTGTAATTCATTTGACAACAAGAGATTATGAGCCTGCAATTATGTAATAACTAGTAGTATAACCCGGAGTTGCTTGGGTGTAATGAAAGCTTTAAAACTAATCCATGGACCTGGAGCTCAGACTCTTTGGACGTTAGCACGAAACACTAAAAAGCAATAGTTGCTTTCAGTTAAAGCGAAACCGTAGACCGAAAGAAAAATGAATGGATGTAAGTCAAATTTTGATTTCCTGGTATCGATATCAAATAAGTTTTTTTCGTCGTAAACTGAATTTTGAAGGCTAAATAAGTCCTCTGAGTAAATGGTATCATGGCTGAGACTAAGAATTACAATTATACCTACTTAGAGCCAAACCCGAAGCAAAAACTAAAATAAAAGGGCTGAAAAAATATCCAATTCCACATTTGAATCATCTGGAGTACACTCACCCGACTTCCCTATCAGAACTGAGGCTAAACTGCACGACGTATATATTACACCGACAGTAGTTTCCCGAGTAATCTCAAAAATTGACCCCATAAGGCTCCCGATGGTGATGGAATCCCTGTGATAGTATTAAAGAGGTGCGCTCCTGAACTCTCCCCTGTCCTCTCTATACTATATAACTACCGCCTTTCTGCTTCCTGTTTCCCTGCATGCTGGAAGCTCTCTTCAGTCGTTCCTGTATTTAAGAACTGTGGTGAACCCTCGGACCCATAACAACTATCGCCCTATCAGTCTACTACGAATATTCGAGAAAGTGTTCGAGGCCATAATTAATGCTGAAATAGTTCAACATCTTACTGCCCACAAACTCTTCTCTGACAGGCAATATGGCTTCCGCTTTGCCAGGTCCACGGCCGACATGCTAACAACCGTTACGGCGTACATGCTCCAGACCATTGATGAGTCAGGCGAGGCTCCTGCTATTGCCCTGGACATTTCCAAGGGTTTGACAGGGTTTGGCATTCTGGTCTTCTATGCAAGCTACGGGGTTACGGTATTACCGGATGCTTGCTTGACCTAATCCAATATTTTTTAAATAACCGCAACATTTTCGTCGTAAACTGAATTTTGAAGGCTAAATAAGTCCTCTGAGTAAATGGTATCATGGCTGAGACTAAGAACTACAATTATACCTACTTAGAGCCAAACCCGAAGCAAAAATTAAAATAAAAGGGCTGAAAAATATTTAGACATACAGGCAGATAAACAGACACACACACAAACATCTTGCCTTTTATATATATATTATCGATTTTCTGCACTATTGTAAGAACTGCAACCTTGAAACTTTTGAATATCGTTTCTTATGTCTTTGTCTATGAGTGTATCAAATTTGATTAAAATCGGACCACTCCTTCTATAGCCCGATTTTTTCGATTATCGATTTTCGATATTTATCGGGGGTACCTCGACACAAAACCTAGTTAAGAACACTCGCAGACGCTTAAAGTACAACTGTGTAAATTTTGTAAATTGTTTCCAGTTAAAGCGAAACCGAAGACTGAAAGAAAAATGAATGGATGTAAGTGAAATTTTGATTTCCTGGTATCGATATCAAAAATGAGTTTTTTTCGTCATAAACTGAATTTTGAAGGCTAAATAAGTCCTCTGAGTAAATGGTATCATGGCTGAGACTAAGAACTACAATTATACCTACTTAGAGCCAAACCCAAAGCGAAAACTAAAATAAAAGGGCTGAAACAACACAGACATACAGGCAGATAAACAGACAGACACACAAACATCTTGCCTTTTATATATATATATATATATATATATATATATATTATCGATTTTCTGCACTATTGTAAAAACTGCAACCTTGAAACTGCTATATAAATAAGTAACTTATTTATAAATGGAACTTTGTCTGTGTGTGTGTGTCTGTGTGTGTGTCCGTTACCTATAGACTCTGAAACGGCTGAACCGATTTTCTTGAAAATACCTATTATCGTGTGTGAAACTTCTAGCGTTTTTGCTTCCTGGTTAACTTTAATCTTTATTTGTCTTCTTGATTACTCTTCTATTGTTTTTTCGCCTTAGTCAGTTAAGTGCTATACGTGATACACGCTTTGGGCGATCATGTCTCGAAAGAGACATGACTGACTGGATAGAAGATTCTCCCGCAGTAGGTTGCTATTACTTTATGGGGGTAGACTGGTTACCGACCGAGCCTATAGAACCCAATCTGTCCTGTTATTTGACTCATAGCTAGAGGGAGAAGAATTGTAATATCATGAAGTAGTAATTAGAGGGGGATCAGTTTATTACTTCATAACAATAGAAAACCGATTCCCCACTTTATGACCAGTAGAAGACATAATAATGTTTCCAACTATTATATTCAGTCAGTCAGTTAAGTGCCATGCGTGATACACGCTTTGGGCGATCATGTCTCGAAAGAGACATGACTGACTGTGTAGAAGATTATCCCGCAGTAGGTTGCGATTACTTTCTGCGTTAGACTGGTTACCAGCTAAGATGATAGAACCCAATCCGTCCTATTATTTAACCCATAACTGGAGGGAAGAGACGAACTAATACCTTTACCAAAGGTATTTGTTTGTAAGTGCATTCAAGGAATCCGAGTCGATATCCAATGCACCATAGTGCACATCCTCCACCACAACGCGTAATGTTTCTATTTCTTTAATACCCATTCTTTCACAACCTCTGTGATTTAGTGCTTCAAATGCATTGGTGGTGTAAGCCCGATTAAAAAGAAAAAAATCTAGAATCTTATTATTTGTATATACTTCTGAGATGAGGTAGTATTTATATTATTTACACTGTTCGGAGAGTTTTTCTCATCGCCTGAAGAAAAACAGAGCGTACAACGGCCGAAACGTCGTAAACATGGCAATAAAGATTAGGACAACAGTCCAAACAATACAAATAATGTAAATACTACCTCATCTCAGAAGTATAATTGACAAAGCGTACAACGGCCGAAACGTCGTAAACATGGCAATAAAGATGAGGACAACAGCCCGAACAATGTAAATAATGTAAATACTACCTCATCTCAGAAGTATAATAGACAAAGCGTACAACGGCCGAAACGTCGTAAACATGGCAATAAAGATGAGGACAACAGCCCGAACAATGTAAATAATGTAAATACTACCTCATCTCAGAAGTATAATAGACAAAGCGTACAACGGCCGAAACGTCGTAAACATGGCAATAAAATGAGGACAACAGTGGGAACAGTGTAAATAATCTAGAATCTCATTTTTGGTTCCATTTCAAAATGATGTGAACGCCGAATAGTATGGATAGTCCCTAATTTTAGAGAGACCATAGAGTCTGGCGAGAAAACTGATAAATTATTTTTTCTTTGTTTTTTAATTGCGCGGAAATTGTGGATTAGATATTTCCTTTCGTCCCCAAATTTAACCCTCAGCGACAAGTCGTAAAGTGTGTGTATCATGACTTTGAAAGGGGCGGGATATGTGTACACGTCTTTTTTTTTCCCACAGCACGCGATAATGATTCCGTCGGTATCGGACCAGATCGCTACTGCTGTTTTGACAAACAACGACCCGCATCATTACCAACGCTTACGAAAAGCCGAAAACCATCTTTGGAGAATAGACAAAATAAAATTAAAAATGGTAGGACAACAATAGAAGGGAATCGAACAAACCAGGGATCAAAGAATAAACTGAAATCATAAACAAATAACATATGTATCCCTTAAGACTTTATCAGTTAAGTGTCATATGTGATACAGGCTTTAGGAGATCATGTCTCGAAATAGACATGACTGACTGGGCAGAAGATGATCCCGCAGTAGATTGCCACTGCTTTCTGTGGTAGACTGGTTGCCGACCAAGACTATAAAACCCAATCTGTCCTGTTATTTGACTCTTAGCTAGAGGGAGAAGATATGTATTATATTATTAAGTAGTAATTACAGGGGGATCAGTTTATTACTTTACAACAATAAAAAACCGACCCCCCACTTTATGCCCAGTAGAAGCCTTAATTATGTTTCTAACTATTATATTCAGTCAGTCAGTTAAGTGCTATACGTGATACACGCTTCGGGCAATCATGTCTCGAAAGAGACATGACTGACTGGACATAAGATGATCCCGTAGTAGGTTGTGATTACTCTCTCCGGGAAACTGGTTGTCAGCCAAGGCGATAGAATCCAATCTGTCCTGTTATTTGACTCTTAGCTATAGGGAGAAGATATGCATTATATTATTATGTAGTAATTAGAGGGGGATCAGTTTATTACTTTGTAACAATAGAAAACAGATCCCTTACTTTATGTCCAGTAGAAGCCTTAATCATGATTCTAACTATTATATTCAGTCAGTCAGTTAGATGTCATACGTGATACACGCTTTGGGCGATCATGTCTCGAAAGAGACATGACTGACTGGGAAGAAGATGATCCCGCAGTAGATTGCGACTGCTTTTTGCGTTAGACTGGTTGCCAGCCAAGGCTATAGAATCCAGTCTGTCTTGTTATTTGACAAATTTTATTTTAGAAAACTGAAGATGTCTTCTAGTTTTGTATTCTAAACTCTATTACTGGTAATAATTTTTTTCCTTCAAAAATGTGTTATGGTAATAATTTTGGTTTTCCTTCAAAAATGTATTGTTGGTAATATTTTTCCCTCAAAAGTGTATATATTTCTATAAAAGTCTATTTTTATACTTTTATACTGTTTTAACCCCGGTTTGGGGGTTAACTATTTGCCCATAGCTCGGACAGGTGCCACCACTCCAGGTCTGAGTGGACCTGGGAACAACAGCAATTAAGAGGTGGTTCCACGCTCCTCACCATCTGCCAATCAGAGGCCTTGCTACCACTCCAGGTCAGAGTGGACCTGGAAACAACAGCAATTAAGAGGTGGTTCCACGCTCCTCACCATCTCCCAATCAGAGGCCTTGCTACCACTCCAGGTCAGAGTGGAACTGGAAACAACAGCAATTAAGAGGTGGTTCCACGCTCCTCACAACCTTCAAATCAGAGGCCTTGTTGCCGGATGCAGATAACCGTCATACCCGACACCTAATTTTTTTTTCTAATTTTGATAAACGACATTCTCGATGGCATCAGTTTATAGCTTGATATCTATACTGATAAAACAACCATTTGCTTCTGTCCCGATACAAATTCTGATCAGTTTGATAAGGACAATTGTTAATTGGAGCAAACAACGGCTTGGTAATTTTAACACCCACAAAACAAAACTGCATTCTGAGAGACCCATTTCTGCTTTTCATCAAGATGGCTGATACTAAACTTCAAAAGAGATTCCGTTTTCTCAGGCTAACACCCTTGGTTGACACGAAGTAAGATTATATTGAATCCATTGCTAAATCAAATGTCGAGAAAGCTTTTTCACTATTTTTTGTTAGAAAATTTTTCTATCCAAAACCAAACTTACATCTCTATAAGTCTACCATATGCTTAGAATATTGCTGACGCATATGATTCGGTGCTCCTACTACATACAGCTCAGATGCAGTCACTTTCTCATCGGCGCAATTTAGCTTTCCTGGGTCTCGATTACAAATACTTTCACGGCTTCTGCTCCCTGGTGCCTCCTATATATGAACTTACTCAAGCAACAAGATTATTATCTAGGTCCTACCCTTTTACTGTGAAACCAACAAAATGTAAACGCAAATTCTACTCCATCAGCTTCTTTTCTCGCACTTCCCTCCTTGGAATTCTCTTTTGTTTACTTGCTTTCCCGACAGCTACAATATCCAAGAATTTAAATGAAAAGTCAATAGTCATCTCCTATCGCACTAATTTACACCCTCTCTCTCTCATGCTCCTTTCTCCGTCCACTCCATGCTCATCAGTATTCTCATCCTTCTCTTACCCACTTCCTGACACCCCTTAAAACCTGTCACACTTTCTCATAACTTTCCTCCTATGTAAAACTCTGCGCAAAAGTGGCAGTAAAATGCCTTACTTGGGGCGATATGATTAAAAAAAAAATTCTATACTATTTTACTGTGGATATAAAGTGGGGGATCAATTTTACATTATTATCAATATATAAACTGATTTATCACTTTATGTCCACAGTCATCCTTCTCTTACCCACTTCCTGACACCTCCTATAACCTGTCAGTCTTTCTCATAACTTTCCTCCTATGTAACCCCCTGCAAAACTGGCAGTAAAATGCCTTACTTGGGGCGATATGATTAAAAAAATTCTATATTATTATAATGTGGATATAAAGTGGGGGATCAATTCTATATTACAATCAGTATATAAACTGATCTATCACTGTATGGCCATAGTCATCCTTCTTTTATCCACTTCCCGACACCCCCTATAACCTGTTACTCTTTCTCATAACTTTCTTCCTATGTAACCCCCTGCAAAACTGGCAGTAAAATGCCTCACTTGGGGCGATATGATTAAAAAAAATCTATATTATTTCAATGTGGATATAAAGTGGGGGATCAATTCTATATTACAATCAGTATATAAACTGATCTATAACGTTATGGCCATAGTTATCCTTCTTTTATCCACTTCCCGACACCCCCTATGACCTGTTACTCTTTCTCATAACTTTCTTCCTATGTGACCCCCTGCGCACCAGTGGTAGTAAACTGCATTGCTTGGGGCGATATGAAAAAAAAAAAAAGATTCTAAATAAAATCCAAAAAAGAATCAAGCATATTATTAGTCATGAACTTACATCTCGGCCTCAATCTATTCCCATAAAATGGCTTCTCTTTTGCCATTTCTATAAATACTTTCATGGTAGTTATTTGGATTAAATTTTTGCTATGGTGCCTAGAGTTTATGAATTTAAGCGTAATACTAGATTGACGGCAAGTTTTTATCAATTTACATTTGAGCTGGCTAGATGGAAACTACAAGACCTCCTGCATTAAGTTAGCTGAAGAGAGTGACAAGAAAGGACTACAAATAAACTACAAGAAAACCGAATTCACACTCCCTGTCCGGTTATTTGAACAGGAGTAGAAGTTTATCAGTTGTTTCCTGTTTAGGACCAGGGTTCCGACTCCTTCTTAAATATTTTCGTCCTCTTTCACTTTCAGTAAAATCTTACGTCTCAGTGTTATTATCAACCTTGCTTTGGAAAATCGATTAAAGAATAATAGCATCGATTTGTTTTTTACGGCTTATCAACCCATTGTGGGTTACATAAAGCCAGAGCATATTCGGGATTGTATGATTAATTGCAATAAATCAGTTGTCATTAAATAATAAACTGATTCCCCTGATATATTGATATAATAATTGTAAAAATATATTTCTAAACTCACTTGGAGGCATTTGTCTATATTTCTGAGATGAGGTAGTATTTAAAGTATTTACATTATTCGGACTATTGTCCTCATCTTTGTTGCCATTTGTACGACGTTTAATAATAGATCATTCCATTTGTCTATATTTCTGAGATGAGGTAGTATTTACAGCATTTACATTATTCGAACTATTGTCCTCATCTTTGTTGCCATTTCTATGACGTTTAATAATAGATCATTCAATTTGTCCTCATTTCTGAGATGAGGTAGTATTTACAGTATTTACATTATTCGGACAATTGTCCTCATCTTTGTTACCATTTGTATGACGTTTAATAATAGATCATTCTATTTGTCTATATTTCTGATATGAAGGTGTATTTACAGTATTTACATTATTCGGACTATTGTCCTCATCTTTGTTGCCATTTATACGATGTTTAATAATAGATCATTCTATTTGTCTATATTTCTGAGATGAGGTAGTATTTACAGTATTTACATTATTCGCACCATTGTCCCCATTTTTGTTGCCATTTGTACGGCGCTTCGGCCGTTGTACGCCCCGCCTTCTTCATGTGCTAGAAAGGAGCACTACTACGCAAAGAATGGAGTTCATATACCCTAGTGGTTGTAATAAAGGGTTCGGTTCAAAATTACTAGCACCTGAAGAAGGCGGGGCGTACAACGGCCGAAGCGTCGTACAAATGGCAACAAAAATGAGGACAATAGTCCGAATAATATAATCACTTGGAGGCTTACAGCCACACCACGGTAAAACATCGGTTCCCGCACGATCATCAAAGTTAAGCAATAACGTGGTGTATAGTGAAAACAACGAAGCATTACAACGGTGGCAAAATATGTAGACTGTGTCATGAAGAAAAGTTAGAGATTATGCTATTCCCAAACAAAAATGAACTATTGAATGAAAGAACAGAAATTATGACTAAGTGTAACCATACTAAAAAATACGGATTAGATTCGTACAACCATGGACGAAAACGTTTTAATTTCTTGGAATTTTTTTTTAATCGTTTCACCCCAAGCAAGGCATTCCATTGCCCACTATTGCGCTTGGGGCTACATAGGGGAAGGTAAATAGAAAGAGTGGTTAGATATAGGAAATGTCAGAAGGGAGGTGATAGGTAGTTGGGTAGATGTGAAGAGTGTTTGAGAGAATGGATGCGAGTTGGTGTGTTAGGAGGTGTCTATTGACCTTACAGTCATGTGGAAGGGAATTCCACAGTCGGGAAGTGCGAGGAAAGAAACTGTTGGAGTAGAAGTTGCGGTTGCATTTTATCGGTTTCACTGTAAAAGGGTGGGATCTAGTTGCTAATCTAGTATCTCGTGCAAATTCGAACCTAGGGGGCACCAGTGATCTAAGTTCATCGGAGCAGAAGCCATGAAAGTATTTATAGAAGAGACACAGGGAAGCCACGTAGCGCCGGTGAGAGAGAGACTGCAAAAATTCTGCGTTCAAAAATTTTCTACCACGTGAGCATTCGTACAAAAACGATAAACGGTAAAACCAGGTATTGCAAATCGCCTAAACACGCCACATGGTAGAAACCTAAATCGCGTAAAAACTCGTTTACAAATGGAATATATATATATATATATATATATATATATATATATATATATATATATATGTATTGGAAGTAAGGTTCCGCTTAGTTGCAGTATACAAAGTGTTATAGTCACAAAATTTTATAATGGCAACAAATAAAGTCCATTTCATACATACAGGCATTTATAGATGATAGAATATTAATAGACGTTATAAAAAATAAGAAATACGAAACCGACCAACCGGTTTCAATCCCTATTCATTTTCAGTGTCAACTGGGAGTTTTTTAAATTTTTTTTTTTTTTGAAATTGAATTTTAAAAAATCACAGTTGATCCTGATGATGAACAGGGATTGAAACCGGTCGGTCGTTTTCGTATTTCTTATTTTTGTGTAACATCTATTGATATTCAAATGCTGTAAGTATGAAATTGACTTTATGTGTTGGCATATATATATATATATATATATATATATATATATATATATATAAAGAATGGCAGACTTTGAAAAACAGTAGCTACTCTGGCATCTACGCATCGTTCATTCAGTAATGAATTAGAACACTCTCAGCTATTGGGCGTATATAATGATAATATACACGCTAAAAAGTCTGCCTCCATCTACCGAGCGCTTATTCCTCAGAGGTAGAATCGCCGACTGGCGCCAATTCGGTCGTGTTTCAATCCTGGGTTAAAAGCAATCGGAGTCTAACCTTACTAATGAGCTGTGATAAATCGAAACAGATCAGTGTGCGCATGACTATATATATATATGTATTGTTGTGGTTTCTCCTCTTTTTACATGATAATATGATAGTCTAGAGTATATTTATACTCCTGCATAGAAACAAGATAACGTTAGACATCGTCAGACATCGAGAGATCCGCGAGATAACGTCACATCCGTGCGATACCGAAAGATACCGAGAGATACCGAGAGATACAGCGTCCGTAGTTCATAGTAGCTCTGAGCTTCACTCAGCCAGAATATTATTATACAGCACCTGTCAGCTTCCGACGTGGACATACTTATTGTACTGCGGCTTCACTTCAGAGATATTATATATATCCGTCTTACTAACAACTTAGCGACAAGGGATTCGAATTCAATATATATATATATATATATATATATATATATATATATATATATATATATATATGTTGGAGAATTTTTGTCTTTATTTTCAACTGAAATGAAAGCCAAAATACGACGTTTAGAACGGCTCATGATTAAACATAATAGACATTCATTGTCTCTTATATTTAACAATATATGTTGAGAATATATATATATATATATATATATATATATATATATATATATATATATATATTATCACAAGTAATCAGTAGAAAATATATTATGAATAAAAAAAGACAAGAGGAAAAGTGTATTTTATTCTTAGCCGGCGCGTTTTTGTCATCTGACGGACTTTATTTACGTAATTGGAATGATTTCATTTTGCAAAAAGCATCTATAAACAAAAGCAAAATGTTGTCACTTAAATTTCTTTTAAATACAAGACGCTCATAAATATTCATCAGTTTAACCGAACTGTTTAGATAGAGGATATTAAATTACGTCAAATTTATAAATGTAAAACAAGAGATATTTATATGTCAGTAATTGACAATTCATAACTATCTTCCCATGTATGGTAAATTTACATCTGTCGACCTGCTCATCTACCTGTCCATATCTATCTATCTATCTATCTATCTATCTATCTATCTATCTATCTATCTATTTATCTATCTGTCTATCTATCTAGTATATTCATACCCACCTCTCTCTCTCTCTCTCTCTCTCTCTCTCTCTCTCTCTTTAAGATATCAAACAGCCCTTTCTCGAAAATACAGGGGAATTAAAAAAATAACTTATCCACTAATAAAAAGGAAGCTCATAGGCAATGCTAGGACCAAAACCAGCTTAAGAGACAGATGCAATGTATGTTTGACAGAAAAAAAAAATTAAATTTAAATACCAGAATATACTCCTAAATAAACGGTAGGCGATCATTAGTATGTGTCGTCATAGAAATAAATATAAATTGCAATAATTGTCCTATTCTTCCAATTAGTCACAATAAGGTTTTTAAAAAATTTGACTAAGTAATATCTTCCCCCCACCTACCACTACAAACTCAAGAGTCAAGCTGCATACCTCCCACTGCCAAAAAAAGAAATTACCACTAAAATTCCGCTCGCTTAACCCTATAAAATCCAAAAAACCCCAACCCATTCTTTACTAGAGCAAACCTCTGGGCTTGGAATTTTTCTTCATTCTTTGTTTAAAAGGGACTGAGAATGCATGTCTTAAAATGACATGTTGAAAATGGCTATTTCCCCTATAAATTTTATCTGAATATATATATATATATGTGTGTGTGTGTGTGTGTGTGTGTGTGTGTGTGTGTGTGTGTGCGCTCTCACACCCGGATTGTGGAAGAATGGTTGACTTTGAAAAAACAGTAGCTACTCTAGCATCTACGCATCGTTCATTCGGAAATTAATTAGAACAATCTCACTACTGGCGTATGAATACATGATATATCACACGCTAAAAGTCTGCCTCCTTCTACCGAGCGCCCATAGCTCAGAGGAAGAATCGCCGACTGACGCCAGTTCGGTCGGGTTTCAGTCCTGGGTAAAAAGCAATCGGATGTCTAACCATACTGATGAGCTGTGATACAGCGAAACAGATCAGTCTGCTGATGACTATGATGTTTAAAGGTTCAGGTTTGCGAAAATTCGCTTTGAAAAAAAAATGTTTTCCATTCAAATATTTTCAAAGTGTATCATTTTAAAAGTTTCTTCTTCTTCAAGTGCCGTGTCCCTTCAGGACATAGGCGATTCTGGACTTTCACTTGGCTCTCTTTCTCTTGTCGCTCTCAATAATTTTTCTCTTGGTATCTCTCCCAAGCCCCGCTCCGTCAACCATTTGCTCAGAACTAACAAGTACGTCTCGCGTTGCCTTTCCCTGTCTCTTCTTTCAGTCATCTGACCTGTGAGTATCAAGTTCTCCAGGCCTTCCTTCCTCATTACGTTTCCCAGGAACCCTTTTTCTCTTCTGAACCTTTTCGCATTCAAATGCAGCCCCCTTTAAACCAAAATATCTCATTCTTTTCTTTATAAACTTTGTTATAAAATTTATTTATTTTGAAGAACTAACTTAGCACTTTTAACCACTGTTTAACTTTTTTATTAAAAGTTAAGCGGTTGTTAAATGTGTAGCAATATTTTTGGAAATCATTTCGTCGCTCTGTTGTTGCAATTAAAAAAATCATTACCACATTTCTTTTATCTCATTAGAATTTTTTCTTTCTTTCTTTCTTTCTTTCTTTCTTTCTTATATTTTCTTTCTTATATTTTCTTTCTTATATTTTCTATCTAAAACAGATACGTTTCCCTATTTTCTCTTCGAATAGCATTTCATCAAAAGGCTATAAAATATTTTTACAACATTTTTTCTATTTTCTATCTCACCATTGCATTGGGAGGCCTTCTTACTTTTTTTGATTATCTCAAATTTTTTACTAAATTTTTTTCATAAAAATCATTTGTCATGTTTTCTTTATTTTTCTTACATAATTTTTTCTTCATTTATTATTTTCTTATTTAATTTCTTCCTTTCATTCTTTATTTCTTTTTTCTCGCCTTCTTCGCTTTTCTCCGTATAGTGTTTTTCACACAGTTTTATTTCTAATTTTGGCATTTCATTGAGATTCCTCCTGTCTCCCTTTGTTTGTTTGTTTGTTTGTTTGTTATATTTTCTCACGTTTATTTTTATGTCGTTCGTTTTTACTGAAGTTATTTAATGAAGCTGCCTTTCTTTTATCTTTCTTTGTTTTGTTCGTTCTTTTTTACTTTCGTCGATATCCTTACTACTCTTACGAGGATGCAAGTAAAATTGCTCAACGAACAACTAAAATATTACTGTGAAACCCCACGTCTATTGAACAGGTTAAGAGGCTCATCCCTTGTTCCCTGTTTAGGATGTGGTTTCCGGCTTTCTCTTTTCCAATCTTTTCACTTTTCTCTTTTTTCTTATTATTTTTTTCAATTGGAGTAGATAGACTAAACTATCGCCCGGTTCACACTCCACCCACGTCTATTGAACAGGTGTAGAGGCTCATCCCTTATTCCTTGTTTAAGATGTGGTTTCCGGCTTTCTCTTTTCCAATCTTTTCACTTTTCTCTTTTTTCTTATTTTTTTGTCAATTGGAGTAGATAGATTAACTATCGCCCGGTTCACACTCCACTCACGTCTATTGAACAGGTGTAGCGGCTCATCCCTTATTCCTTGTTTAAGATGTGGTTTCCGGCTTTCTCTTTTCCAATCTTTTCACTTTTCTCTTTTTTCTTATTTTTTTGTCAATTGGAGTAGATAGATTAACTATCGCCCGGTTCATACTCCACCCACGTCTATTGAACAGTTGTAGAGGCTCATCCCTTGTTCCCTGTTTAGGATGTGGTTTCCGGCTTTCTCTTTTCCAATCTTTTCACTTTTCTCTTCTTTGTTATTTTTTTTTCAATTGGAGTAGACAGACTAAACAATCGCCCGGTTCAAACTCCACCCACGTCTATTGAACAGCTGGAGAGGCTCATCCCTTGTTCCCTGTCTAGGATGTGGTTTCCGGTTTTCTCTTTTCCAATCTTTTCACTTTTCTCTTTTTTCTTATTTTTTTGTCAATTGGAGTAGATAGACTAAACTATCGCCCGGTTCACACTCCACCCACGTCTATTGAACAGGTGTAGAGGCTCCCCCCTTTTTCCTTCTTTAGGATGTGGTTTCCGGCTTTCTCTTTTCCAATCTTTTCACTGTTTTCTTTTTTTTTCAATTGGAGCCGATAGACTAAACTACCGCCCGGTTCACACTGCACCCACGTCTATTGAACAGGTGTAGAGGCTCCCCCCTTGTTCCCCGTTTAGGATGTAGTTTCCGGCTTTCTCTTTTCCAATCTTTTCAATTTTCTCTTTTTTCTTATTATTTTTTTTCAATTGGAGTAGATCGACTAAACTATCGCCCGGTTCGCACTCCACCCACGTCTATTGAACAGGTTAAGAGGCTCATCCCTTGTTCCCTGTTTAGGATGTGGTTTCCGGCTTTCTCTTTTCCAATCTTTTCACTTTTCACTTTTCACTTTTTTCTTCTTTTTTTTTCAATTGGAGTAGATCGACTAAACTATCGCCCGGTTTACACTCCACCCACGTCTATTGAACAGGTCCTGTTTAGGATGTGTTTTCCGGCTTTCTCTTTTCCAATCTTTTCACTCTTACGTAACCCCATGCACATCAGTGGCGTTACCGCCTTGCTCGGGGTGATATGATTAAAAAAAAAGAATTTCCAGGCTCCATATGCACCCCGTTGATTCAGGGCTAGTCAATACTCCTTTATATTTTGCAAAGCAGACTATTACCTACCGTGATCAAAAAGGTTTTCCTTGTACTTAGTATTAGTGTTGCTGATGTGGTTTCTCTAGTTAGAGGGCTTTTTTTTTTCATTTTTTATGCACTAACGCTTCAAACCTACTTTGTTTTTGATTAAGAGTTGCTCCTCTGCTATATTGTTTGCCAACCAATACCAGAGATCCCAGTCTGCCCCTTTCAAACATGACTGGAGAGGGGAAGAAAAAATAGACTAACGCTTTTCGGAAGTGTATTTGTTCGAAATTAAACACAATACGCTCAGCTGGATTTTGAACCTTGCATCCCAAATTCACTTCTCTTTTCTTTTCCTTTCTCTCTACCTTCGTAACTGTCTTCACTTCTGTGTTCACAACCTTCTCTTGCCCTTTCTCTTTCACCCCCTGTAGCTGGTTCGTTATTGTCGTCACTCTCCTCCTGCCTAATACTTCAACACTCTTATGTAACTCCAGCCCTTTCTATATCACCCAGTGTATCCTCTTCTTTTCCTTTCTCTCTACCTTCGTAACTGTCTTCACTTCTGTGTTCACAACCTTCTCTTGCCCTTTCTCTTTCACCCCTTGTAGCTGGTTCGTTATTGTCTTCACTCTCCTCCTGCCTAATACTTCAACACTCTTATGTAAATCCAGCCCTTTCTATATCACCCAGTGTATCCTGTTCTTTTCCTTTCTCTCTACCTTCGTAACTGTCTTCACTTCTGTGTTCACAACCTTCTCTTGCCCTTTCTCTTTCACCCCTTGTAGCTGGTTCGTTATTGTCTTCACTCTCCTCCTGCCTAATACTTCAACACTCTTATGTAAATCCAGCCCTTTCTATATCACCCAGTGTATCCTGTTCTTTTCCTTTCTCTCTACCTTCGTAACTGTCTTCACTTCTGTGTTCACAACCTTCTCTTGCCCTTTCTCTTTCACCCCTTGTAGCTGGTTCGTTATTGTCTTCACTCTCCTCCTGCCTAATACTTCAACACTCTTATGTAAATCCAGCCCTTTCTATATCACCCAGTGTATCCTGTTCTTTTCCTTTCTCTCTACCTTCGTAACTGTCTTCACTTCTGTGTTCACAACCTTCTCTTGCCCTTTCTCTTTCACCCCTTGTAGCTGGTTCGTTATTGTCTTCACTCTCCTCCTGCTTAATACTTCAACACTCTTATGTAAATCCAGCCCTTTCTATATCGCCCAGTGTATCCTGTTCTTTTCCTTTCTCTCTACCTTCGTAACTGTCTTCACTTCTGTGTTCACAACCTTCTCTTGCCCTTTCTCTTTCAACCCTATAGTTGGTTCGTCTTTCTCTTCACTCCCCTCCTGCCTAAAAATTTAACTCTCTTATGTAGCCCCCCAGCACATCAGTGGCGGTACCGCCTTGCTTGGGATAAAATGATTAAAAAAAAAACATGGCCTGAAATTGAATTGCAGCATGGAACTGTTTCTCATCGCTTCGTGTATTAGGGCATCAATCCCTCTTTTCTACAAATTTCGTTAAAAACTATTGACTAGTTTTTTTGTTTTTTTTTTAACGAAACATGTATAAGAGAGAGATTGCTGCTCAAATACACAATGATTAAATCGCATCACCCGGCAGAATGATTGGTCTTGATTTGATTGCTTTATCCGTATATCAACACGTTATGGGTCATTCATTTAATGCCAGAATTTAATTTTCTTTGCGCTTTGAAGTGATAAAATTATGATATGTTATTCTGCTTTCACAACCGAATACATGGTAACTGATACTCAGCTTTTTGAACATATGCATGCTTGCGTAGACACGATAAAAAGAAATGAGTGTTGTATATTGTAGTTTTGTTGAAGGTATATTTTGGAATAGAGTTTTATTTTAAAAAAAGTAGGATTATATAATGACTAATGGCATTGAATAGTTCTTTGATGTTTGTAGTTTGGTTGATCTTGTAAAGTTGCATATTAACACCTCTTTGGGTTATTTAATGCTGAAATCGAAATATTTTGAACACCAGTTTATGGCTTCAACTAAACAGATTATGAACAAAATTGTATGCCTTTAATTGCAGATAAAATGGTCATTTTGGTATAGAGTTTATTGTTGGTAATTCTACTTTTAAATTATATATAATTTATAATTTCCCGGTATCGATTTATATATATATATATATATATATATATATATATATATATATTATCGATTTTCTGCTATAAGGTAAGAACTGCAACCTTGAAACTTCTGAATATCGTTTCTTATATCTTTGTCTATGAGTGTATCAAATTTGATTAAAATCGGACCACTCTTTCTATAACCCGAATTTTTCGATTATCGATTTATCAGGGGTACCTCGACACAAAACATAGCTAAAATTTATCAGGGGTACCTCGACACAAAACATAGCTAAGAACACTCGCAGACACTTATAGCCCAACTGTGTAAATTTTCAAGAAAATTGGTTCAGCTGTTTCGGAGTCTATAGGTAACGGATACACACACACACACACACACACAAAGTTTCATTTATAACTAAGTTTAGATCTTTGGTAATTTTACTATGAAATTTTATTATTGGCAGTTTTACTATAAAATGTACTCTTATACTTTCGTAGTGTTTTGTTTTTGTTTGGGTGGGACGGGGTCACAATTTACCCATATTTGGAACTCTAACCGATGCTACGATCCCGGATCAGGGTGGACCTGGGAAAAATAACAATTAAGAGGTTGTTCCACGTTCCTCAAAACCTCTAATCTTCTGATCAGAGTCCTTGCTGCCGTAGCTCGTTTATCGTCATACCCAGGACTAGCAATTAAGAAGTGGTACGATCTTCCTCAATATATAAGCTGAATTGAACTAACGTTAGAACTTAGTTAAAATTTGTAGAGTTAGAATTTCAGTCACAATACAGTCAATTTTTTTATCGTTTCACCCTAAGCAAGGTAGTAGTGCCTCTGGTGATCAGAGGGTTGCATAAGAGAAGTGCGAAGAGAAAGAGGAACCGGTAACATGGGGTGACAGAGAATAGTTAAAAGCAGGATGGGAATACTGGTGTGAAGAGAGTTGCGTGAGAGTAGAGTGAAAAGGGTGAAGAGCAAGATACATGGGGTGATTTAAAAGAGAAGCATGAGAGACAAGAAGTTAAGAAATGGCAATGGACGTTTCATTTAAATTCTTGGATATTGTACCTATCAGGGAAGCAAGTATACGAAAGTAGTTCTACAGGCGGAAAGTTTTTTTTTTTTTAATCATATCACCCCGAGCAAGGCGGTAACGCCACTGAAGCGCAGATTGGAAAAGAGAAAGCCGGAAACCACATCCAAAGCAGGGAACAAGGGATGAGCCTCTTCACCTGTTCAATAGACGTGGGTGGAGTGCGAACCGGGCGATAGTTTAGTCTATCTACTCCAATTGAAAACAAAAAGAAAACAGTGAAAAAATTGGAAAAGAGAAAGCCGGAAACCACATCCTAAACAAGGAACAAGGGATGAGCCTCTTCACCTGTTCAATAGACGTGGGTGGTGTGTGAACCGGGTGGTAGTTTAGTCTATCTACTCTAATTGAAAAAAAAAAAAGAAAACAGTGAAAAGATTGGAAAAGAGAAAGCCGGAAACCACATCATAAACAAGGAACAAGGGATGAGCCTCTTCACCTGTTCAATAGACGTGGGTAGAGTGTGAACCGGGCGATAGTTTAATCTATCTACTCCAATTGAAAACAAAAAGAAAACTGTGAAAAAATTGGAAAAGAGAAAGCCGGAAACCACATTCTAAACAAGGAACAGGGGGTGAGCCTCTTCACCTGTTCAATAGACGTGGGTGGTGTGTGAACCGGGCGGTAGTTTAGTCTATCTACTCTAATTGAAAAAAAAAAAAAAAAAGAAAACAGTGAAAAGATTGGAAAAGAGAAAGCCGGAAACCACATTCTAAACAAGGAACAGGGGGTGAGCCTCTTCACCTGTTCAATAGACGTGGGTGGAGTGTGAAGTTTAGTCTACTCCAATTGGAAAAAAAATTAGGTTAGTGACTTGCTAAGTTTTAACTTAGTTAAGTCTAGTCAAAGAGATTTCTGCTAGGAAAAAAAATCCTTCAAATCGGACCACTCTTTCTATAACCCGAATTTTTCGATTATCGATTTTTGATATTTATCAGGGGTACCTCGACACAAAACATAGCTAAGAACACTCGCAGACACTTATAGCCCAACTGTGTAAATTTTCAAGAAAATTGGTTCAGCTGTTTCGGAGTCTATAGGTAACGGATACATGAATGTTAGAAATTATACAAAAACGGCCAAAATAAAAGAGGATAAAAATAAATAAAAATAAAAAACAAAATGGCTTAATTTTTACCATATTCAAGAAGACAGTTTGATGTCCAAAACACACGTGCTACTACCAGCAACTTTAATGTCCTTATACTTTTGGTAACAGGTCTGGTCAAGGACGTTAATCGGGTGGCCAATGGCCGACCAAGTGCGAGAAAAGAAACTAATAGGGTAGAAGTGGATGCTGCATTTGGTTGTTTTGACTGCAAAAGGGTGGGACCTAGTTGCCAGTTTAATTGCTTGAGTAAATCTTTTGTAGAGGGAGCATCAGGGTGCTAAACTCGTCGGTGCAGAAGATATGAAAGTATTTACAGAGCAGACAGAGTGGGAATCTACATTACTTTGGTGAGAAAGTGGCTGGAGTCGAACTGCCAGGTTAGGATCGGTTACATTGCAGATGCTCCTCTGGATTTTGTCGAGAACCCCAAGATGAATAGCAGGGGCGCCTGTCCAGATATGACCACAGTATTCAATGCATGGGCGGATGGTTGATTTGTGTATGTTTAAGATGGATTCAAGCCAGAAAAACTCTCTGGCGCGACACAGTGACCCAGCCTTCCTATCAGTCGATTTAGCTATTGATTCAGTGTAGTTCCACTTGAGATCAGATGAGAGTGTGAAGCTGAGGAGGCGCAGAGTATTGCTTTGATCTATGCTGAAGTGGGGCAGGAGTTCTATAAAGATATAGTCAATTTGTATAAAAATATAGTCAAACTCCTGATCAGAGGCCTTGCTGTCTCGACGCGGATAGCAATACGTAAGAGGAATATTCAAAAACTTTTTAATGACACGAACATAAAAGAATGCTACCAGCTCTCCAAATATTAATCCATCAGAAAAAAAGAAAAAATAAATAAAGAAAAAAACCTTTAACCCTCGAGGGCCATTCGTATCATATTTAATACAGTATTTCCCTATAAGGAAACATTTGGTATTCATTGACTGAGCAGTTAGTACTGCTTTCATTTGAAATTTATAACATATTTCTCTTAAAAAATGTTTCAGGAAAATATTTCTTTCAAGGCTTGTTTTCATACTGTATCAAATATGATACGAATGGCCCTAGAGGGTTAATAATATAATATGATTAAGGCTTCTACTTGTCATAAAGTCGGGGATCAGTTCTATATTGTTATGAAGTAATAAACAGATCCCCCACTAATATGATACGAATGGCCCTAGAGGGTGAAGAGTATAACTGAGAAGCAATAAAAAATACTGCAGCAAAAAAATAAATAAATAAATAAAATAAAATAAATTAAAGTCGAGAAAAAATAATGTCAATGTCAAAAGTGTTTTTTTAATGTCAATAGATGAAAGAAATTTTGTACTTGCTTGATTCCGATATCTTCCACCTGTATTTGGCATTTGGGTTGCACCTTTTGCTGATGACCATGCATTCAGTTTTCTTAAAGTTTATTTGTAGTTTTTTTAGTAAGTGTTCTAACAGGAGATGGAAGGTGCGGTACAGAGATCCGAAGATGAATTGGCATGGCAAAGGATGCGTTCCAGAAGCTGAGTAAAGTACTAACACACAGGAAAATTTTACTAGAAACAAAGCAAATAGTGCTAGATTGCTATTTGATGTCAGTTCTTCAATACGGCAGTGAATGCTGGACGATATCATTGACAATGAGGACAAAACTGGAAGCAGCGGAAATGTGGTTCTACAGAAGGATGCTGCGGATATCGTGGACTGAGCACGCAAGCAATGATGAGGTGTTAGAAAGAATGGCAACAAAAAGGAAATTAATACTGAGCATCAGGAAGAGACAACTGAAGTTCCTGGGACACGCAATAAGGAAGGAGAGCTTGGAGAACCTGATACTGACAGGCCAGATAGAAGGAAAGAGAGACAGATGAAGGCAGAGGATGACATCAGGCCCTGCAAAGCGGATGACATACTTGCAGGGCCTGATCAGATGGATGACGGAACGGGGATTTACAGGAGTAACAGGAATAAACATACTAAAAACCACAAGGGATAGGGAAACGTGGAGAACCAAGGCACATAGAAGAAGAAGAGGTACTACTAGGCCTGATATATCTAGTCTAGTAGTATTTTCTTTGCTTCAAACAAAACCCCCTGTCTCTCAATAATCTGCTTAGCTTTTGAAATGCGTCCTTGATATTGCGAATATCTCTTCGGATCTCAGTGTCGCACTTCCCATCCTCTGTGAGAACATTTCCCAGGTATTTAAATTCCTGCACCTCTTTGATTTTAGTTTTCCCCGGACTTGTAGTTGACATTTTGAGGTCCTCTTTTTGCTGATGACCATGCATTCAGTTTTCTTTAAATGTATGTCCTTTTTTCTCGGTTTCACTTGCTACCTTCTCTAAGAGTTCATGTAGTTTCCTTTCCGGGTCTGCTGTTATGTATGACGAATCCTGAAAAGGACTTCTCTCTCAGAATTGTTTCGCTGTACAGATTGAATAGATCCGGTGAGAAGACACATCCTTGTCTTAGACCCCTGTCAATTTTAGTATATTTGATGAATTCATTTGCTGTTCGTATGCAGGCGGTTTGCTGCCAGTATAGGTTCTTGGTTATCTTACTCTCTTTCCCGAATATGTCAAGGTTGCCGAGAATCTCTAACAAGTCTTTATGCAACAGACTTCGCAGAAATACGACATCTTCTCGACGATCCCACTCTCCACTCAAATTAGTGGGGGATCGATTTTTTATTGTTATGAAGTAATAAACTGATCCCCCACTAATTACTACTTTATAATATAATACATATCTTCTCCTTCTAGCTATGAGTCAAATAAGAATACAGATTGGATTCTTTAGCCTTGGCTGGCAACCAGCCTACCAGAGAAAGCAATGGCAACTTACTTACATCCTTGTCTTACAACCTTTTTTATTCGTGTATATCTGCTGAACTCGGTTTCTGTTCGTATGCAAGCGGTTTGCTGCCACTACAGGTTCTTGATTATTTTACTCTCTTTCCCGAATATGTCCAGGTTGCCGACAATCACTAACAAGTCTTTATGGCGTACTTTAACGCCTTTGCGTCATCTATAAAACAGATACACGCCCTTCTGCATTTATATAACTTCTTCTGATAACATTCTGAGCATACATATCGTATTCCTCGTTCCGGTGTTTTTGACAAAACAACACTGTTCTTGCCCTATCTCTGGCCTGATATACTGCGCGCTCTGTTCATCAGAATACGGATGTTGAGTTTTGTTATGTGTCACATTAAGCTGATTGTTCGGTGGAGTTCACATTCCTTTGCGCTTGGCTTCTTAGGTAGTGCTATAAAAATTGTACTGCTTAGGTGTTCCGGTATATTGACATTGTTCCTCGTTCCGGTGTTTTTGACAAAACAACACTGTTCTTGCCCTATCTCTGGCCTGATATACTGCGCGCTCTGTTCATCAGAATACGGATGTTGAGTTTTGTTATGTGTCACATTAAGCTGATTGTTCGGTGGAGTTCACATTCCTTTGCGCTTGGCTTCTTAGATAGTGCTATAAAAATTGTACTGCTTAGGTGTTCCGGTATATTGACATTGTTCCTCGTTCCGGTGTTTTTGACAAAACAACACTGTTCTTGCCCTATCTCTGGCCTGATATACTGCGCGCTCTGTTCATCAGAATACGGATGTTGAGTTTTGTTATGTGTCACATTAAGCTGATTGTTCGGTGGAGTTCACATTCCTTTGCGCTTGGCTTCTTAGATAGTGCTATAAAAATTGTACTGCTTAGGTGTTCCGGTATATTGACATTGTTCCTCGTTCTGGTGTTTTTGACAAAAGTAACACTGTTCTTGCTATCTCTAGCTGATATACTGCGCGCTCTGTTCATCAGAATACGGTGTGAGTTTTGTTATATGTCCCATTAGCTGATTGTTCGGTGGGTTCACATTCCTTTGCACTTGGCTTCTTGAATAGTACTATAAAAATTACTTTGTGGGTGTTCCATTATGTTGACATTGTTCCTCGTTCACGAATGTTGACTGGCTGTGCCTGTTCTTTTCTATCTCTGGCCCTGCCGTACTGCGCGCTCATTTCATCCAGAATACGGATGTTGAGTTTTTATTGCTATTGTCACATTGCGCTGATTGTTCGATAAGGGTTCTTGTTCCTTTGCGCTTGGCTTCTTGGAAGCTGGTGCTATAAAATTGTGCTTTGGAGTGTTTCATTATGTTGACATTGTTCCTGGTTCCGGTGTTTTTGACAAAACAACACTGTTTTCTTGCCTATCTCTACATTTTAAGTATTACCAGCTCTGTTCATCAGAATACGGATGTTGAGTTTTGTTATGTGTCACATTAAGCTGATTGTTCGATGAAGTTCTGTTCCTTTGCGCTTGGCTTCTTGGTTAGTGCCATAAAAATTGTGCTGCTTGGGTGTTCCGGTATATTGACATTGTTCTGCGTTCCGGTGTTTTGACAAACAACACTGTTCTTGCCCTATCTCTGGCCTGATATACTGCGCGCTCTGTTCCTTCAAGAATACGGATGTTGAGTTTTGACCCTTGTCACATTCGTGAATTGTTCGGTGAGTTTCACATTCCTTTGCGCTTGGCTTCTTAGGGTAGTGCTATAAAAATTGTACTGCTTGGGTGTTCCGGTATATTGACATTGTTCCTGGACTAGGTGTTTTGACAAAAACAACACTGTTCTTGCCCTATCTCTGGCCTGATTACTACGCTCTGTTCGTAGAATACGGATGTTGGGTTTTATTTATGTGTCACATTGGCGATTTATTTAGGGTGGGTTCCACATTTCAGCACGCTTGGCTTCTTCGTGGTGCTATAAAGTGTACTACTTAGGTGTTCCGGTATATTGACATTGTTCCTCGTTCCGGTGTTTTTGACAAACAACACTGTTCTTGCTATCTCTGGCCCTGATATGCTGCGCTCTGTTCATCAGAATACGGATGTTGAGTTTTGTTATGTGTCACATTAAGCTGGTTAATGGGTGGGTTACATTCCTTTGCGTAAGCTGTGAATAGTGCTATAAAATTGTGCTGCTTAGATGTTCCGTATATTGACTTGGTGTTCCTCGTTCTGGTGTTTGTGGCTGTACTGTTCTTCTTATCTCTGGCCTGATGTCCACTGCGCGCTCTGTTCATCAGAGAATACGGGGATGTTGAGTTTTGTTATGTGTCACATTAAGCTGATTGTTGGTGGAATTCCATTCTGCCTGTGCTTCTTAGATAGTGCTATAAAAATTGTACTGTAGGTGTTCCGATATATGGCATTGTTCTACGTTCCGGTGTTTTTGACAAAACAACACTGTTTCTTGCCCTATCTCTGGCCTGACCTGCTGCGCGCTCTGTTTCATCAGAATACGGATGTTAGGGTTTTGTTATGTGTCACATTAAGCTGATTGTTCGGTGGGTTACGTCCTTCACGCTTGGCTTCTTGGTAGTGCTATAAAAAAAATTGTACTGTAGGTGTTCCGGTATATTGACATTGTTCCTCGTTCATTTTTGAGCAAACAACACTGTTCTTGCCCTATCTCTTGGCCTGATATACTGCGCTCTGTTCATCCAGAATACGGATGTTGAGTTTTGTTATGTGTCACATTAGCTGATTGATAGGTGGGTTCATTCACTTTGCGCTTGCTTCTTAGGTAGTGCTATAAAAATTGTACTGTAGGTGTTCCATTGCTCAATGACATTGTTCCTCGTTCCGGTGTTTTTGACAAAAAACAACACTGTTCTTGCCCTATCTCTGGCCTGATATACTGCGCGCTCTGTTCATCAGAATACGGATGTTGAGTTTTGACATGTGTCACATTAAGCGGTGTTCGGGAACATTCCCATTTCCTTTGTGGCAACTGTAGGTAGTGCTATAAATTGTACTGCTTAAGTGTTCCGGTATCTGACATTGTTCCATCCATTCCAGTGTTTCATCCATGTTCTTTTCTTCTTGCCCTATCTCTATGGCCTGATATACTACGCACTCTGTTCTCAGAAATGCGGATGTTGAGTTTTGTTATGTATGCACATTAAGCTGATTGTTCGGTGGAGTTCCGCATTCCTTTACGCTTAGCTTCTTGGGTAGTGCTATAAAAATTGTGCCTGTGGGTGTTTCGGTATATTGACATTGTTCCTCGTTCCGAGGGTGTTTTTGACAAAAGCAACATGATATGCCTATCTCTGGCCTGAAGTATACTGCGCTGTTCATCAGATACGGATGTTGAGTTTTGTTGTATGTGTCCTTAGCTGATTGTTCGGTGGAGTTCACATTCCTTTGCCTTGTGGCTTCTTAGATAGTGCTCGAAATTATGCTACTTAGGTGTTCCAGTATATTGACATTGTTCCTCGTTCACAATGTTTTTTGACAAAACAACACTGTTCTTGCCCTATCTCTGGCCTGATATACTGCGCGCTCTGTTCATCAAATACGGATGTTGGGATTTTGTTGTGTGTCTGCATTAAGCTGATTGTTCGGTGGAGTTCACATTCCTTTGCGCTTGCTTCTTGAATGATCCTATAAAAATTGTACTGCTTAGAGTGTTCCATTACTTCTTGACATTGTTCCTCGTTCATTGTTTTGACAAAAACAACACTGTTCTTGCCCTATCTCTGGCCTGATATACTGCGCTCTGTTCATCAGAATACTACAGATGTTGAGTTTTGTTGCTAGCATCACATTAAGCTGATTGTTCGGTGGGTTTCACATTCTTTAAAGCAGCTTCTTAGGTAGTGCTATAAAAATTGCCTGCTTAGGTGTTCCGGTATATTGACATTGTTCCTGGTTCAGTGTTTTTGACAAAACAACACTGTTCTTGCCCTATCTCTGGCCTTGTAAAATACTACACGCTCTGTTCATCAAAAATCTCGGATGTGGGGTTTTGTTATATGTCCCTTCAGCTGATTATTCGGTGGAGTTCACATTCCTTTCGCTTGGCTTCTTGGGTAGTGCTATAAAAATTGTACTGCTTAGGTGTTCAGGTATATTGACATTGTTTTACTCATTCCAGTGTTTTTGACAAAACAACACTGTTCTTGCCTGTCTCTGGCCTGATATGCTACTGACGCTCTGTTCCATCAGAGACGGATGTTCAGTTTTGTTATGTGTCACGTCGCTGATTGGTCGGTGGAGTTCACATTCCTTTTGCTTGGCTTTGCTGGGTAGTGCTATAAAAATTATGCTGCTTAGGTGTTCCGGTATATTGACAGCTACATTTTCTCGTTCAGTGTTTTGACAAAACAACACTGTTCTTGCCTATCTCTGGCCTGATATACTACGCGCTCTGTTCATCAGAATGCGGATGTTGAGTTTTGTTATGTGTCATTAAGCTGATTGTTCGGTAGGTTCACATTCCTTTGCGCTTGGCTTCTTAGGTAGTGCTATAAAAAATTGTACTGTAGGTGTTCCGGTATATTTAGCCATTGTTTACTGCGTTCGGTGTTTTTGACAAAACAACACTGTTCTTGCCCTATCTCTGGCCTGATATGCTACGCTCTGTTCATCAGGAATACGGATGTTGAGTTTTTGTTATGTGTCACATTAAGCTGATTGTTCGGTGGGAGTTTCCATTCCTTTTGCCTTGCTTCTTAGATAGTGCTATAAAAATTGTACTGCTTAGGTGTTCCGGTATATTGACATTGTTCCTCGTTCCGGTGTTTTTGACAAAACAACACTGTTCTTGCCCTATCTCTGGCCTGATATACTGCGCGCTCTGTTCATCAGAATACGGATGTTGAGTTTTGTTATGTGGCTCATTAAGCTGATTGTTCGGTGGGGTTCACATTCCTTTGCGCTTGGCTTCTTAGGTAGTGCTATAAAAATTGTACTGCTTAGGTGTTCCAGTATATTGACATTGTTGTAGATTTCATTTATTCTTTGTGTAATCTTGTCTACGCAGAAATTATCCGCTGCGAAGAAAATCGGTTCTCTGTGTTGGGCCAGGAAGTTTTATTCCTTCTGAAACAATCTTGCACATATATAAAACTACCATCCGCCCGTGCATTGAATACTGCTGCCATATCGGGTCGGGTGCTCCTGCTATCCACCTGGGTGTCCTTGACAAAATCCAACGGAGAATCTGTAATGTAATAGATCTCGACTTAGCAGCTCAGATACAGTCACTTTCTCACTGGCGCAATGTGGCTTCCCTGTATCTCTTCTACAAATATTTGACTGCTTCTGCTCCAATGAGCTTAGCTCACTTGTGCCCCTATATATAAATTACCACGAGCCAACTAGGTCCCACCCTTTTACTGTGAAACCAATAAAATGCAAACGCAAATTCTACACCAACAGCTTCTTTTCTCGCACTTCCCGCCTGTGGAATTCCCTTCCATTTACTTACTTTCCCGACATCTACAATCTCCAAGAATTTAAATGTAAATCAAAAGTCATCTCCCATCTCACTAACCTGCATCCTCTCTCTCTCATGCTCCTTTCTCTGTCCACTCCTCTCTCATCAGTATTGTCATCCTTCTCTTACTCACTTCCGGACAACCCTGTAACCTCTTTATCTTTCTCATAACTTTCCCCCTATGTAACCCCCTGCACAACAGTGGCAGTAAAATGCCTTGCTCGGGGCGATATGATTATAAAAAAATGAAAAACATTTCTATACTATTATCATGTGGATATAAAATGGGGGATCAATTCTACATTACAATCAATATATAAACTGATCCCTCACTTTATGGCCAAATCGTGCAGAGTTCTGAATGCCAGACATAGTTTTTTCCAGCTGCCACCCTTTTGATCCAGAGCAGCACTGGCTACACAAGGCAATTCATGTAGGTCTCCGTGTTAGGTCTGGGACCCGCACCAACAAATTCAGGAATATTTTTCCCATCAGAACGATCAGATTGAGTTTCTCGAGCTGCCGTAACTTCAAAGTCAGTGGGTGATAGATAGATAGATAGATAGATAGATAGATAGATAGATAGATAGATAGATAGATTCACTTATAGAAAGATGACACATACATACATACATATAGATAATCGTGCAAAAGTTTTCGGTTATTTTAAACTCCGGTAAATTTCTAATAATTTCCATCTTATCAGTGGATTTTTTTTACTATTTTGACTAAAGATGAAACAATAGTCACATTGGAACCACTTTACATATCTAATTATCCCATTTCTTATTAAGATTTCTGGGTGAGGAGATATGAACAGACTAAGATAGATAGATAGATAGATAGATAGATAGATAGATAGATAGATAGATATAGATAGAACAGACTGAGATAGATAGATAGATAGATAGATAGATAGATAGATAGATAGATAGATAGATAGAGATATGACAGATAGATAGATAGATAGATAGATAGATAGATAGATAGATATGAACAGACTGAGATAGATAGATAGATAGATAGATAGATAGATAGATAGATAGATAGATGAAGATAGATATGATAGACTAGATAGATAGATAGATAGATAGATAGATAGATAGATAGATAGATATGAACAGACTGAGATATAGATAGATAGATAGATAGATATGAACTGACTGAGATAGATAGATAGATAGATAGATAGATAGATAGATATGAACAGACTGAGATAGATAGATAGATAGATAATGAAGAGACTGACATAGATAGATAGATAGATAGATAGATAGATAGATAGATAGATAGATATGAACAAATGGGATAGATAGATAGATAGATAGATAGATATGAACAGACTGAGATAAATAGCTAAATAGGCAGATATGAACAGAATGATATATATATATATATATATATATATATATATATATATATATATATATATATATATATATATGAACAGACTATGACAGACAGATGTATCTCATAGTTTTAATTTTAAAACAAACTTTTTTTTTTACCCAAAACATTGAAACGTAAAACATCTACTTGACTTTCTTTTAAAACTTATTTATAAAATTCACCTTTTTTTTCTCTTTTTCTAATATGTTTAATTGACATTTAGATACGAAACACATAAACGATTGTAGACATTTTGGGGGGATCCCCATATATGAGTATGTGTGCCGACTCGACTGCCTACGTGTGTGTGTGTGTGTGTGTGTGTGTGTGTGTGTGTGTGTGTGTGTGTGTGTGTGTGTGTGTGTGTGTGACCGAAGTACAATCTGTCCACTGTTCAAGGTCACTCAAATTTCATCTCCCTGGGAACTCCACATTTTTCGCAATCGGAAACGTCGATATAAATGGAGACACATTTTTAATTTCAAGATCCTTTATACTAGGGTACCGGAACCCAAGGCCCCACCCTTTGGCAATGTCATCCGCTCCCATGGTTACTGTATTCTGACATTCCCAGACGCGTGCACCTTGCTACCCCTCTACCCAACCAAACACTCCATAAAAACAGAACCGAAAAAAACAAAAAAAAACAACAAAAAAAACAAAAAAAGAAAACTGGGATGAGTTGTGGGTTGGGAAAAGTGTTGAAGGGGTGTTTGTAACGACAAAAGAAAGCTTCCGTTATTTTCGCATCCTCAGTAAAATTTTCCGTTTGCCTATGTGAGAATTGCTTTTACAATGGGGTCATTAATATTTTTATAGCTTTGTTTAGTCTGGCACAAGGCAAGAAATTTGAAGCAACGAATTCGGATTGACTAAACTAGATTAATAATGATATAGGACACAAGCTAATCACGTGTCAATGGCAAATTGGATATAATCTTTAGTAAGGTTAGATTAGTCAGGTACAAGAACAATTAGAAAAGAGCTGAAAGTAGTATTAATGATCTGGAAGATGAGTGTGTTAATAATTACTTTATAGTAAAAAGAGTATATTGACCCAGAGTGTTGGGATAAAAAGCAACAAAAAGTTGGAATAAAACTAGTAATAAAATAATAGTAATAATGAGAAGTGTATAGCGCCAGAGTGATGAGATAAAAAGAAACAATAATAAAACGGAATAAAACTAATAATAAAATAATAACAATAATGAAGAATGTATAGAGCCAGAGTGTTGAGATAAAAAGCAAAAATAACAAGATAGAATAGGACTAATAATAAAATAATATTTATAAAGAAGCGTATATTGACCCAGAGTGTTGGGATAAACAGCAACAATAATAAGATAGAATAAAACTAATAATAAAATAATATTTATAAAGAAGCGTATATTGACCCAGAGAGTTGGGATAAACAGCAACAATAATAAGATAGAATAAAACTAATAATAAAATAATATTTATAAAGAAGCGTATCTTGACCCAGAGTGTTGGGATAAAAAGTAACAATAATAAGATAGAATAAAACTAATAATAAAATAATATTTATAAAGAAGCGTATATTGACCCAGAGTGTTGGGATAAACAGCAACAATAATAAGATAGAATAAAACTAATAATAAAATAATATTTATAAAGAAGCGTATATTGACCCAGAGTGTTGGGATAAAAACAACAATAATAAGATAGAATAAAACTAATAATACAATAATAGCAATAATGAAGAATGTATAGAGCCAGAGTGCTGAGATAAAAAAGCAAAAATAACAAGATAGAATAAAACTAATAATAAAATAATATTTATAATGAAGCGAATATTGACCCAGAGTGTTGGGATAAAAAGCAACAATAATAAGATAGAATAAAACTAATAATAAAATAATATTTATAATGAAACGTATATTGACCCAGAGTGTTGGGATAAAAAGCAACAATAATAAGATAGAATAAAACAAATATTAAAATAATATTTATAAGAAGCGTATATTGACCCAGAGTGTTGAGATAAAAAGCAATAATAATAAGATAGAATAAAACTAATAATAAAATAATATTTATAATGAAGCGTATATTGACCCAGAGTGTTCGGATAAAAAGCAACAATAACAAGATAGAATAAAACTAATAATAAATAATATTTATAATGAAGCGTATATTGACCCAGAGTGTTGGGATAAACAGCAACAATAATAAGATAGAATAAAAGTAATAATAAAATAATATTTATAAAGAAGCGTATATTGACCCAGAGTGTTGGGATAAAAACAACAATAATAAGATAGAGTAAAACTAATAATACAATAATAGCAATAATGAAGAATGTATAGAGCCAGAGTGCTGAGATAAAAAGCAAAAATAACAAGATAGAATAAAACTAATAATAAAATAATATTTATAATGAAGCGTATATTGACCCAGCGTGTTGGGATAAACAGCAACAATAATAAGATAGAATAAAACTAATAATAAAATAATATTTATAATGAAGCGTATATTGACCCAGAGTGTTGGGATAAAAAGCAACAATAATAAGATAGAATAAAACTAATAATAAAATAATATTTATAAAGAAGCGTATATTGACCCAGAGTGTTGGGATAAACAGCAACAATAATAAGATAGAATAAAACTAATAATAAAATAATATTTATAAAGAAGCGTATATTGACCCAGAGTGTTGGGATAAAAACAACAATAATAAGATAGAATAAAACTAATAATACAATAATAGCAATAATGAAGAATGTATAGAGCCAGAGTGCTGAGATAAAAAGCAAAAATAACAAGATAGAATAAAACTAATAATAAAATAATATTTATAATGAAGCGTATATTGACCCAGAGTGTTGGGATAAAAAGCAACAATAACAAGATAGAATAAAACTAATAATAAATAATATTTATAATGAAGCGTATATTGACCCAGAGTGTTGGGATAAACAGCAACAATAATAAGATAGAATAAAAGTAATAATAAAATAATATTTATAAAGAAGCGTATATTGACCCAGAGTGTTGGGATAAAAACAACAATAATAAGATAGAGTAAAACTAATAATACAATAATAGCAATAATGAAGAATGTATAGAGCCAGAGTGCTGAGATAAAAAGCAAAAATAACAAGATAGAATAAAACTAATAATAAAATAATATTTATAATGAAGCGTATATTGACCCAGAGTGTTGGGATAAAAAGCAACAATAACAAGATAGAATAAAACTAATAATAAATAATATTTATAATGAAGCGTATATTGACCCAGAGTGTTGGGATAAACAGCAACAATAATAAGATAGAATAAAAGTAATAATAAAATAATATTTATAAAGAAGCGTATATTGACCCAGAGTGTTGGGATAAAAACAACAATAATAAGATAGAGTAAAACTAATAATACAATAATAGCAATAATGAAGAATGTATAGAGCCAGAGTGCTGAGATAAAAAGCAAAAATAACAAGATAGAATAAAACTAATAATAAAATGATATTGATAATGAAGCGTATATTGACCCAGAGTGTTGGGATAAAAAGCAACTATAATAAGATAGAATAAAACTAATAATAAAATAATATTTATAATGAAGCGTATATTGACCCAGAGTGTTGGGATAAACAGCAACAATAATAAGATAGAATAAAACTAATAATAAATAATATTTATAATGAAGCGTATATTGACCCAGAGTGTTGGGATAAACAGCAACAATAATAAGATAGAATAAAAGTAATAATAAAATAATATTTATAAAGAAGCGTATATTGACCCAGAGTGTTGGGATAAAAACAACAATAATAAGATAGAGTAAAACTAATAATACAATAATAGCAATAATGAAGAATGTATAGAGCCATAAATAATAATAAAATAATATTCATAATGAAGCGTATATTGACCCAGAGTGTTGAGATAAAAAGCAATAATAATAAGATAGAATAAAACTAATAATAAAATAATATTTATAATGAAGCGTATATTGACCCAGAGTGTTGGGATAAAAAGCAACAATAATAAGATAGAATAAAACTAATAATAAAATAATATTTATAATGAAGCGTATATTGACCAAGAGTGTTGGGATAAAAAGCAAAAATAATAAGATAGAATAAAACTAATAATAAAATAATATTTATAATGAAGCGTATATTGACCCAGAGTGTTGGGATAAAAAGCAACAATAATAAGATAGAATAAAACTAATAATAAAATAATATTTATAATGAAGCGTATATTGACCCAGAGTGTTGGGATAAAAAGCAACAATAACAAGATAGAATAAAACTAATAATAAAATAATATTTATAATGAAGGGTATATTGACCCAGAGTGTTGGGATAAAAAGCAACAATAATAAGATAGAATAAAACTAATAATAAAATAATATTTATAATGAAGCGTATATTGACCCAGAGTGTTGAGATAAAATGCAACAATAATAAAATGGAATAAAATAATATTAATCATGAAGATAGTGTGTGGCCAGATTATTGGGTTTTATCCCAATAATCTGGCCACACACTATCTTCATGATTAATATTATTTTATTCCATTTTATTATTGTTGCATTTTATCGCAACACTCTGGTTCAATATAGCAGGAATAATTTGTTGGAATAATACTGGCAATAAAATGACTGTATTAATGAAATATCTCAGAGATAAAGAATATTTAAATTATTTTTATTGCTTCGACCGCTTTTGTTTAGTTATTTAGCCATTCTCAAGGACGTAGTATTAGGTATATTTAATTTTCCTATGCTGTATATTTGGTTTTCTTTGTGAAGATTCTTGTGGAAGAGTGACCGTTTTATGTAGCCACGTACAATCCGCGGCTGGGTTGAGGTGAGTGTCACTTTTATTTTTAGAAAACATTTAACACGCCATCTCCAGTGTCAGATTGGTAGCGGTGGAACGGCGTTTAATCAATAGAGTTTCTCTAAGAGTAACATGTCAACGATTATGTGATTTATTATACATATCTTTTTTATAAGAATGAAAGTACTTGCTTAATAAAAAAAAAAAATAGGGCAACTACTGCGCCTTCCTTAATGAGATTTAATAACAACATTAAGAAATTGATCCATGAATTCGAGTGGATTAAAATAAAATATACATAATGTGTCTAGATTATTCAACCGAACAGGTTTAAATGAACATATGCTACTTACACACACACACACACACACACACACACACACACACATATATATATATATAAATCTAAACTTATTTATAAATAGATCGTTGTCTGTGTGTGTGTGTTTGTCTCTGTGTGTGTTCATTATCTATAGACTCCGAAACGGCTAAACCGATTGTCTTGAAAATTTACACAGGTGTACTATACGCATCTGCGAGTGTTCTTAGCTTGGCTTTGTGTCGAGGTACCCCCGATAAATATCAAAAATCGATAATCGAAAAAATCGGGTTATAGAAGGAGTGGTCCGATTTTAATCAAATTTCATGCACTCATAGACAAAGATATAAGAAACGATATTCAGAAGTTCCAAGGTTGCAGTTCTTACAATAGTGCAGAAAATCGATAATATATATATATATATATATATATAAGGCAAGATGTTTGTGTGTGTGTGTCTGTTTATCTACCTGTATATCTGTATTTTTCAGTGCTTTTATTTTAGTTTCTCCTTAGGGTTTGGCTTTAAGTAGGTATAATTGTAGTTCTTAGTCTCAGCCATGATATCATTTACTCAGAGGACTCATTTAGCCTTCAAAATTCAATGTACGACAAAAAATTTATTTGATATCGATTGCAGGAAATCAAAATTTGACTTACATCCATTCATTTTTCTTTCAGTCTATGGTTTCACTTTAACTGGAAACAACTATTGCTTTTTAGTCTTTCGTGCCAACGTCCAAATAGACTGAGCTTCAGGACCATGGATTAGTTTTAAAGCTTTCATTACACCCGAGCAACGCCGGGCTATACTGCTAGTATATATATATATATTAGGTGCGATGGGTAAATTGTCGCAATTATTTTATTATTTATTATTTTTTTATTATATTCTTTAGTCTGAGCTCCAGGAGCATGGATTAGTTTTAAAGCTTTCATTACACCCGAGCAACGCCGGGCTATACTGCTAGTATATATATATATATATATATATATATATATATATATATATATATATGTGTGTGTGTGTGTGTGTATGTGTGTGTGTGTGTGTGTGTGAGAGAGCCGAAAACTAAAAACCAAATTAATAAAAAGTTATCCAAATTTTGGAGAATACGATGTTTAGAATGGCTCTTGATTAAACATAATAGACATTCATTGTCTCTCATATTTAACAGCATATGTTTAGAAAATTATTTGCTGCCTCACTATATATATATATATATATATATATATATATATATATATATATATATATCCTGGTCAGCCCTTGCGGAGCAGCGCATAAGCAGCAGAAATTGTGTGAACGGCTTCTGTGCAGACCAGTTCACTGTGTTGGCTGGTCCACACTCTGCATTTCATCTATACTGGGGTTAATATACATAAAAACCAGGACCCCATCCCTTTGTAGACAAAAAGAATGCAAACTTATTATCCTATAATCACCATTTAGTGCCTGTCTGTGCCCTTCCCAATATATTTTTCTCCCCCTTATTTTCTACCATAATTAATGTTCGTCTTTTACATTTTAAATGTGATTATTGAATTAAAATAAGTCCCATTAATACCCCGATGAATACGGGATTAAAACCGGTCGGTCGTTTTGTATTTCTAATTTTTTATTCCATCTTTTGTAAACATTAACATCTGCCTGTAAGTATGAACTGTACTTTATTAATTTAAATTGTAAAAATGTGTATTAGCTATAATTTGTTTTAAATATAAATATAAATGTATAGCAATCCGCGGACAGATCTGTTTCGCTGTTTCATCAGTACAGTTAGACGGTCGATTGCCTTTTACCCAGGATTGAAACCGGAAAGAATTGGCGTCAGTCGGCGATTCTTCCTCCGAGCTACGGGCACTCAGTAGAAGGAAGCAGACATTTTAGCGTGCATATTATCATTATACACGCCCAATAGCTGAGAGTGTTCTAATTCATTGCTGAATGAACGATACGTAGATGCCAGAGTAGCTACTGTTTTTCAAAGTCTACCATTCTTTATATATAGCTGAGAGTGTTCTAATTGAATATATTTTTATTTTAAATTTATAATAAAAATATTACCATATATATATATATATATATATATATATATATATATATATATATAGCTGAGTGTGTTCTAATTGAATATATTTTTATTTTAAATTTATAATAAAAATATTGCCATATATATATATATATATATATATATATATATATATATATATATATATACTAGCATCATAGCCCGTGTTGCACGTACAGCTCAGAACATTTTTAATTAGATGATTAATGCAGCGTGTTTCGATTTCCGAGCGCTTGGCGTCGCCGCCTCACTTTTAACCTCATTTATATAAAAAAACTAATTATATAAAAATTATTGTTTAAAAATTTTTAAAAAATTTCATTAAAAAATCTTTCTTTTGTTTTTTTGTAAACGTGAGTTTATGTTTTGTGTGACATTGTAAACAAAATTGCGTTTGTTCTTGTTTCAAAAATTTGTTGACTAAATGAATTTCAGAAATTTTCGAAGAATATTTAAAAATGTAGATTTGATAAATTTTCGTTTTAGGACCCGATGGCTAATATCCCTTATATACGCAAACACACGAAAATAACTTTTTATACACACAAATAACTTTTATTTTTGTCACTTGTTTTAATGTCAATAACTTTCTTCTGAAATTAAGTATTGAAAAAAAAAATCGCTTATTAATCTCTGCAAGGACTTTTCTGTAAAGGAAGTAAATAGGCCCAAATTTTCTTTTTACGCCTAAAATCGTTCAGCAGCGAATGACTCTCACTAAGCCGGTAATGGCTGACAAAAAGAGCGAGAAGAAGTTCGATATTTTTTCTGGTCGTTAACATAAAAAAAGGTAGGTTTCTTCAATATCTAATTGCTGATTTGAGTTCAGCATATATATTTACACAGAAATAAGACTATTTTGGAAAAATCTGAAGGGATCTTAACTCTCGGGTCTTCAAACGAAAATTTACCCATTTTTTTTTTTAGATATTTTGTTTTTGTTTGAAAAAAAATTTTTTTTAATATTTCTTTTGTTTCAAAACTAAGAGGAAAATATTTCACATTCTTTTTGTTGACCAAATGAATTTTTAAAACGTCGGAAATAAGTTTAAATATAAAGGCTCATTTTTTTTAGTCGCGTTTGACATGTGTGATTTGATTTCTGTGACGTAATCTAGCAACCATCTTAGATCTTAAATGTTTTACGGAGCAAATGTAAACAATGGGATCCGTTGGCCAAAAAAAAAAAATTCGAAAGGTAAAAATTGCTGAACTTAAACTCAAAAAGTATGTGTCGACCTGGCTTCCCTGTAGATATGTGTCCCTAGAAAGTTTGAATGGCGTAGCCTAAAAAATGTAGGCGTGCATAGTTTACTGTCATACACAGACTCACAGATTGTCTTTTATATATATAGATAAATCAGTTATATATATATATATATATATATATATATAAATCAATTATTAAAAATCGCCTGAAGACACCACTCATGGTAAAAACTGGGTAGCGAAATAACTCGTTTAAAAATAGAATACATATATATATATATATATATATATATATATATATATATATATATATATATACTGATTGATTGTTTAATACTTATTGTTTAATACTTAGTTTTTGGTCCTAATAGGTTTAGACCAGTACACATTTGTATTAAAAAGTGTTCTATACAATTATATTGTAGAACTTTTGAATATTTTTCATTTTTAAACGAGTTATTTCGCTACCTTGGTTCCCATCATGAGTGGTTTCTTCATGCGATTTTTAATAAGTATTAAAATATTATTAAAAATCGGCTGAAGAAACCACTCATGGTGGAAACCAAGGTAGCGAAATAACTCGTTTAAAAATGAATATATATATATATATATATATATATATATATATGGCGGACCTCAAGGAGACTACCACTACCTTTAAATTTGTTATTTTTCATTTTTTTTTTACTTTTTTCAGTGTAATCTCATCGATTACACCTTAAATTTTTTGACTGACAAAAAAATTGGGAAAAATTTCAATATTTCAACAATGTTTTTGGGGGGCTCAGTTTTTCATACAACGTTATAGTAAATTATCTTTCATATTTGAACCAGTCGCCGGTACGACGTTTCCACCCCCTGTAAATTAGCTGATTATCAATTTTATTTGACTTTTTTTCAGTGCAATCTTATCGTTTACACCCAAAACCTTCCGATTGACAAAAAAAAAAAAAAAAAAGTGTAAAAATTTCGACATTTAAAAAATTTTAGGGGGTGCTCAGTTTTTCATACAGCCTCATAGTAAATCGATCATGCGCAATGAACTGTTTTGCTTGTGCATATTCAACAACTGAATTCTTTGTGAAATTTTTGAATAAAGTCATTCTTAGAGTTTCCGAGGAAGATGCCATCGTAAGAACTGAAGAAAACTTGAAAAAAACAAAAACAAGAGCAACAACTCGTCCCCACCAAAAAAAAAAACAAAAAAAAAAAAAACAAGGCCACCCCAACGGGAATGGTTTCAAAATGGAGGATCGATTTATTATGACGTTGTATGAGAAACTGACCCCCCACCCAACTAAAATTGTTTCAATATTGAAATTTATTCAATTTTTTTTTTTTTGATAATAGAAAACTTTATGTAATAACCGATAAGACTGCGCTGAAAAAAGTAAATATATATATATATATATGAAAAACAACAAATTTAAAGGTGCTGGTAGTCTCCTTCAGGTCATCAATATATATATATATATATATATATATATATATATATATATATATATATATGTTTCGCTGTATTACAGCTCATCAGTACGGCTTAGACTCCGGTCGCTTCCAATCCTATGAATCCTGGGTTAGGAAGCGACCGGAGTCTAAGCCGTACTGATGAGCTGTAATACAGCGAAACAGATCTGTCTGCGGATGACTATATATATATATATATATATATATATATATATATATATATATATATTAAAGAAGATATTAATTTGAGGTTTTTCCACTTCTGGTCAGTTTTTGTTTATTCTACATAATTCGAAGACGACCGCAGTTTCGCCAATTCAAAACAAATCCAGTGCTTACGCATTTAAAGATGATTTCTAAAATGCTGGTTATTGACATTACAAGTTCCTTAGTGAAGAATTACGCGGTCATGTTCTTTGTCGTTATTATGGTGGTTTCTTTGGAAATTTTCGTCATGATACCAATCAATGAAAGAATGCAGGAATTCACAATCTACGCTATACCAAGCAAAACTGATCCTGTTCCAGAAATAATAAAAAAACTATTCGATTTTAGCATTGGATCAAAATAAAGAAATAAAGAAATAAAGAAAAGAAAAAATCGAAAAGGTGAAGAATTTTGCACAAGTATTTTTGTGCGTCGTCTCGAAACTTTTCTCTTCATTCAGAACCCCTAGCAAGACAGATTAATTAGGTGTATAGGTGGTTCCAAAGTGATCATGGTTCCATCTGCAATCAGAAAAAGAGAAAAAATTCGCTTGTAAATTCCTTCATTATCTATCTATCTATCTATCTATCTATCTATCTAAATTCCTTCCATTATCTATCTATCTATCTAAATTCCTTCATTATCTATCTATCTATCTAAATTCCTTCATTATCTATCTATCTATCTATCTATCTATCTATCTATCTATCTATCTATCTATTCTCCAATTTAAATTCCTTAATCTATCTATCTATCTATCTATCTATCTATCTATCTATCTATCTATCTCAAATTCCTTCATTATCTATCTATCTATCTATCTATCTATCTATCTATCTATCTAAATTCCTTCATTATCTATCTCTCTCTCTCTCTCTCTCTCTCTCTCTCTCTCTCTATCTATCTATCTATCTATCTATCTATCTAAATTCCTTCATTATCTATCTATCTATCTATCTATCTATCTATCTATCTATCTATCTATCTAAATTCCTTCATTATCTATCTATCTATCTATCTATCTATCTATCTATCTATCTATCTTTTGTTTCAACATCACCATTCAACCTCCTTTATATATATTCAATCTCAAAAACAAAAAAAGACACAAAGCAAAAAAAATCCTTGGAATTTTTTCTCTAGACATTGGTCTGCCTATTGCCACGGCCACAATTAGGTTTCAGCGCAATATTTTTATCCCCAGAAATGAAGAGCCTTCGGGAATTTGCAAAAACAAGCTAGATCAATACGCACAACAAGAGAAACCAGATTGGGAGCGCCCGCATGATTGACGCCTCTGGCTGGCCGTGCCTGATTGTATTTAACATGGAAGACGGCAGAAAAAAAAAGGAGTTTATTGACTGGCACCAAATTGCATTTAACTCTACGAATGTAATCTTAGAAAGTTTGAGGATAAAATGACTTTCGCTGTCATCACCGCTGACCGATATTTGTGGCTGCAGAGATGACTAGCTGAAGTGGAAAGATTATATTGAATCATTTGCTAGGTCTGCGGCTAAGAATGTTGGTAAACTATATCGTGCTAGACAGTTATTTCCTACCCGAATATTCTATATACATACTGTTGTAGGATCTCTCCTTTTTCTATGATACTGGACTTGACTTGAGTATGCATATACTCCTGCCATAGAGAGACATAGTATGAAATCCATAAAATACCGAGAATTACCGAACGATGCCGAAATTTCACAGAGAATACCGCTTCAGTAGGCACAGTATATATGAGGTCCGCTCAGTCGGAAGAGTATAATACAGCACCCGTCAATTCCGACATGGATATACTAATTCTAGCACGGCTTCACTTCAAAGACTTGTATATATTTATATATTCCTTACTAATTGTGTTCCTGAACTTGACTTGAGTATACATATACTCCTGCCATAATGAGAACAGTAGAGATCCGTAGGTTACTGAGAGATACTGAAGTTTCACAGAGAATACCGCGTCAGTAGTCATAGTAGCTCTGACCTCCACTCAGTCAGAATAGTATTACACAACAACCGTCAGTTTCGACGTGGACATAGTAATTCTAGTATGGCTTCGATTCAAAGACTTCTATATATCTAAACTTATTTATAAATGGAACTTTGTGTGTGTGTATGTGTGTGTGTGTGTCCGTTACCTATAGACTCCGAAACGGCTGAACTTATTTTCTGGAAAATTTACACAGTTGTACTATAAGCGTCTGCGAGTGTTCTTAGCTAGGTTTTGTGTCGAGGTGCCCCCCACCCCCGATAAATATCGAAAATCGATAATCGAAAAAATTGGTTTATAGAAGGAGTGGTCTGATTTTAATCAAATTTGATACACTCATAGACAAAGACATAGGAAACGACATTCAGAAGGTTGCAGTTCTTACAATAGTGCAGAAAATCGATAATATATATATATATATATATATGCAAAAGGCAAGATGTTTGTGTGTGTGTCTGTTTATCTGACTGTATGTCCTTTATAAAAATCCACATAGTAGTTCTGAGCTCCACTCAGCCAGAATAATATTACACAGCACCGACTTCATTTCAATGACTTGTATATATATATATATATATATATATATATATATATATATATATATATATTCATACTGATCATATTCCTGGGTTACTAACCTGCGTTCCAGATTTTATCTTTACGTTTAATATAACTTATTTTTCTATCTCAAATATCTGGTTTTGTTGTTCATTATTTTGTGCGGTTCCTCACCCGGAATCCACAACACATACTTGTGTAAATTAATTGAAACAACTGCTTTAGTTTCCTTTCTCTCACGATACGGTCAGTTTTAGATGCACTGAAGTGAGAGGGTGTAATCGATTTCTATTTTTTCCTAAGATTAGGTCATTTGTAGTGGTGTACAGTAATATGAATATAATTTTCGCAGTCTATGATAAAATCTGTTTGGCCTTGAAAAATATTGCGTCATCCGTGATTGCATTATGTCTAGAGTGTCGATTAGTTGTCCCACGACATTGTTTGCGATGGACGTTACTCCTGGGAAGCGCAAGAAAATTGAAACGCTACACGAACACACTGGCTAGCCTTACAGAGAGATCGCGGATACTGTTGATGTCAGTCATTTAACTGTCACTCGTCTCATTGAGGCGAAGAAAAAACTGGATTCATCAGCCCAAATCGTAAAGGAAAATGCGATCGGAAGGGAAAACACAACGTCAAGAGACAACGTATACGAGATCAGGGAAAATATGAAAGATCCTACGAAGACATTATTCGTTTCGTTTCAATTAATTTGCGCAAGGGTGCATTTATAAGGCTATCAGCTGTCTATCCTTGTAATATTGCTGGTAAATATGGTCCGGTGCTCCTGCATTAGTATATTTACAGATCCTTGATAATATCCAAAGAAGAAGCTGCAGTGTCATTAGGCAATTTCCGAGCTCCATAATTTTCATGTAAATACTTTTGCGTTAATGTTTTCTTATACAGTACGAATACTTTGTGAATTTAAGCACAATGTTCCACAGTTATTTACTCTTCATATAACTTTTAATAATAACCAGCCTCTTACATTCTGACATATATTTTGGCTTTAAATAATTCGCAGATGGTTAAAAACCAGAAAGACAAATATTAGTCAAGGAAAAAACTGAAGTTTGGGAATAATAAATTAGGCGCACGCGCGCACACAAACACACACACACAGACACACACACACACATATATATATATATATATATATAAGGTGACATAGAAATGTATAAAGATTTAGCAGTTGGAAAATTATTATTAAAATTTATAGGTAAATATTTAAATTATTAATTCATAGAAACGTAGAGAAAATTGTTGAAAAAATATATATTATGTTATTCCAATATGATATACTAGCAGTATAGTCCGGCGTTGCTCGGGTGTAATGAAAGCTCTAAAACTAATCCATGGTCCTGGAGCTCAGACTCTTTGGACGTTGGCACGAAAGACTAAAAAGGAATAGTTGTTTCCAGTTAAATCGAAACCGTAGACTGAAAGAAACATGAATGAATGTAAGTCAAATTTTGATTTCCTGGTATCGATATCAAATATATATATATATCTTTCTCACACACAGTAAAAGAGGTACTGCTTAAACCAGTAGATAGTTATTTGTAAAAATGCGTCAGGCAGAATCAAAAGAACTGAATAGGCAGAGTCAACAATATATTAAAGAACAAAATGTTCATCACTTACTTGCTACCCAGGTTTCAACAATATCAGTTTCATCAGGGAGAAGGGCCTGATAAAACCGATGTTGCTGAAACCTGGGTGGCTAGTAAATAGTGAACATTTCATTCTTAATATATTATTATTATAATGTTAGGACGTGAAAAACTACAAACTACTACAAAATTGTACATTTTGTTTCAACATTGAAAGAACAATGTATTGGCCTATTTTTATATGGAGCACTGTTTTTAAATTAATGTTTTGAACACTACAATTTTATTCTTCATTCTTATTCATTTGGTTATATATATATATATATATATATATATATATATATATATGTATATATATATATAGTGTATCGAGGAAGCAAGTTTTCTAAACATATACTATTAAATATAAGAGACAATGAATGTCTGTTATGTTTAATCATGAGCCGTTCTAAACGTCGTATTTTGGCTTTAATTTCAGTTGAAAATTTTATATTTAACATTTTATGTTTAGAATATATATATATATATATATATATATATATATATATAGAAAAGAATATTAATAAAAACTTTTGAATTTAAAAATGTACTTTTTTTTAACAGTATTTGTTTATTTTTATTATATTTTATATTTCAGACCGCCCTCGGTCCTTCATCAGAAACAAGTGATTTTTAAATTTGAATTAGAAACGTATTTCACGATAGCGTTCGAATAGCGTTCGAATATTTTTGTGTTTACATCACGTGGTGTGTTTGTTCACAACATGCGGCACGTCCGTAGAGAAAGTCTGTTTGTTTTAGATAAAAATTTCTTGGAATATCTGAAAAAAAATTTTACCTATTGAAATATTTGTAAAGATTCAACACACCTAAGTCCCTATTTAACCCTAGCTTGTGTGTATTTAATTTTAAAATCCAGCATTTTTCTTTCTTTCTGCGTGTGTATGTAGAACTAAAATTGGAGTCTATTAGTAAACATTTGCAATTTTCTAAAGTATGATCAGGTTGATTAAAATGGGCTGCAATTGGGGAGTATAACTTTTTTTGTCGTATATTTAGTTTGTGATTATTGAAGCGAAATCTAAAGCTATTACCGGATTCGCCGATATATCCACTGTTGGGGCAAATTGAGCAGAAGATAAAGTATATGATGTTTTTGCTGTCACAAGTAAGGTTTGGTGGGTGTAATTTTATTTTGGTGTTGGGTACAGAGAATGTTTTGTCTGTTATTAAATGTTTACAAATTAAACAGCGAGGCTTTCCACATTTTAAATTCCCTGATAGGTTTGTATTATTTAAATATTCCCTGATAGGTTTGTATTATATATATATATATATATATATATATATATATATATATATATATATATACATTGTGTATAAATTTTTGATAACTGGTTTTACCGTTTACCGATTTTTTTATGAACGCTCATATTACGGTGTTTTTTTTTTAGCACTCACATGGCAGGAAATGTTTGAACGCGCAATTTTTATTCCTTGCCATGTGAGCGCTAAGAATAAAAAAAACAAAAAAAAAAACAGCTTACGTTAGCGTTCATAAAAGAAAACACTAAACGGTAAAATCAATTATAGCAAATCGCCTGAAGACATCACTCATGGTAGAAACCTTAGGTCGCGTAATAACTCGTTTACAAATGTAAGAAATTCAAATGTTCTACAATATAATTGTATTGAACATATTTTAATACAAATGTGCACTGGTCTAATTTTATTATCACCAAAAAGTAAGTAATTAAACAATCCATATATATATATATATATATATATATATATATATACTCCACCCACGTCTATTGAACAGGTGTAGAGGCTCATCCCTTATTCCCTGTTTAGGATATGGTTTCCGGCTTTCTCTTTTCCAATCTTTTCACAGTTACGTAGCCCCCTGCACACCAGTGGCCTTACCGCCTTGCCCGGGGTGATATGATTAATATATATATAATTATATACACACACATTAACATTTATCTATCTATCTATCTATCTATCTATCTATCTATCTATCTATCTATCTATGTCAGTCTGTTCATTATCTATCTATCTATCTATCTATCTATCTATCTATCTATCGATTTATCTATATATGTTTGTTTACATCTATCTATCTATCTATCTATCTATCTATCTATCTATCTATCTATCTCAGTCTGTTCATATCTATCTATCTATCTATCTATCTATCTATCTATCTATCTATCTATCTATGTTTGTTTACATCTATCTATCTATCTATCTATCTATCTATCTATCTATCTATCTATCTTTTCATGTCCATGTCTATCTATCTATCTAGCTATCTTATTCTTTCTTTCTTTCTTAATTCATTTCCTCCCTTCATCGGATCAACGTCCATCCAGATGTCGCCATTCGTCCTGCATCTGTCAATTATATACAATAAAAGGCAGTCGTCGCTAATTAACAACTTCCATTTCCATTTTTTGTTTTTCCGTTCCGGGTTGGTTGTTTTTTTTTTTTTCAAAGCTGCTATATTTCTCTGACATAATCAGTCTCTTACAAATGCCATTTTCTTTGTTTGCAATGTTACACTTTTTCGGCGTTATTTTTATCTGCATAAGCTTCGATTTTTCACAGTTCTGTAAATGCTAGACCTTAGTAACACTGTCATTTTCTTTCTTTGACTGTCTTATATCACCTTTCTCACCCCCTTCTCTCTCCCTCTCTCACACTTTTCTCCCTCTCTTTCTCTCTCTCTCTCTATGTTGCTTCACTCTGTTTTTACATGTTATAATGTAGCACAAACACACACACACACACACACACACACACACACACACACAGATATATATATATATATATATATATATATATACGCCATTTCGGTCGAGTTTCAATCCTGGGTAACAAAAGCAATCGGAGTCTAACCGTACTGATGAGCTGTGATACGGCAAAACAGCTCTGTCTGCTGATAACAATATATATATGAACACTCTCAGCTAGTGGGCGTGTATAATGATAATATACACGCTGAAAAGTCCGCCCCCTTTTACCAAGCCCAGGGGTAGAATCGCGTACTGACGCCAATTCGGTCGAGTTTCAATCCTGGGTTAAAAAGCAACCGGAGTCTAATCGTTCTGATGAGCTGTGATACAGCGAAACAGATCTGTCTACAGATGACTATATATATACATGCCTTATTGAAAATGACAGAAAAGGTATTAAGTTTTTTATATGATTTAACTATCTTCCAAAAGGTTTTCATGTGATTTAACTAATTTCAAAATAAATTGCTAACTAGATTAATTAATCCAACAAAAAGTGATTTATGCATAAATTCTAGAGTAATTTAAAAAAAAAACTATTCGAGAAGTTGCAATCTGATTTGCAACCAAACCTCTGGAAAAGTTCCAATGATACCATCAATTGGTTTAATAACATCAAAAACAAATCCAAATCCACCTTTCTTAAATAACATCCACCTTTCTTAATAACATCAAAAACAAATCCAAATCCACCTTTCTTAAATAACATCAACCTGTCTTAATAATAACATGCGCCTTTCTTAATAACATCAAAAACAAATCCAAATCCACCTTTCTTAAATAACATCAACCTGTCTTAATAATAACATGCGCCTTTCTTAATAACATCAAAAACAAATCCAAATCCACCTTTCTTAAATAACATCAACCTGTCTTAATAATAACATGCGCCTTTCTTAATAACATCAAAAACAAATCCAAATCCACCTTTCTTAAATAACATCAACCTGTCTTAATAATAACATGCGCCTTTCTTAATAACATGAAAAACAAATCCAAATCCACCTTTCTTAAATAATATCAACCTGTCTTAATAATAACATCCGCCTCTCTTAATAACATGAAAAACAAATCCAAATCCACCTTTCTTAAATAATATCAACCTGTCTTAATAATGACATCCGCCTTTCTTAAAAACATCAAAAACAAATCCAAATCCACCTTTCTTAAATAACATCAACCTGTCTTAATAATAACATGCGCCTTTCTTAATAATATCAAAAACAAATCCAAATCCACCTTTCTTAAATAACATCAACCTGTCTTAATAATAACATGCGCCTTTCTTAATAACATCAAAAACAAATCCAAATCCACCTTTCTTAAATAACATCAACCTGTCTTAATAATAACATGCGCCTTTCTTAATAACATCAAAAACAAATCCAAATCCACCTTTCTTAAATAACATCAACCTGTCTTAATAATAACATGCGCCTTTCTTAATAACATGAAAAACAAATCCAAATCCACCTTTCTTAAATTCGATATTGTTGAATTCTACTCTCCTCTCATAAATTTCTATTTCTTTCTTCACTTCCCCTCCCTCTTTTTTAGAGCTAGACAAAGCCAAATTTTTAAAATTTTCACTTACAACTCAATCTAAAAGTAAAGTTGTCCAAAATGTAAAAATCTAAAAATAGAAATTGATTGCTGTCTACTTATCAATCCAACCCCTCGAGTTTTTTTCTGTGACTTAAATTTTGAACTTCCGCTGGTAATATTTTGTTTTATTTTGAGTATAAAGGTTGCCGATGAAATGTGAAATCTCTCTTAGGGATTTCATGTAGAAATGATCATACAACGGTTTTGAACTTCGATTTTTTGAACTTCGATTTTTTGAACTTCGATTTTATATATATATATATATATATATATATATACACAAAGAATCTCAAGCTAGCCAAAACCTACCGCGGTTTCACACTACGGCTCGTCAATATATATATATATATAATACGCTCCGTTCATTCAGTAATGAATTAGAACACCCTTAGATACTAGCTTATGTTTACATGGTATATCACACGTTAAAATCTGCCTTCTTCTACCGAGAACTCACAGGTAGAATCGCCGATGTTGTCAATTAGGTCGGGTTTCAATCCTGGCTAAAAGCAAGCAGATGTCTAACCGTACTGATGAGCTGTGATTCAGCAAAACAGATCTGTCTGCGGATGACTATTTACGCTCTCACACACTGATTGAACACCCTGGAAGAATGGTAGACTTTGAAAAACAGTAGCTAGTCTATGTGATTTATATCTGTATTTTCTACATGTATTTTTACTATAAGCGTTGGTGAGTGTTCTTAGCTAGGTTATGTGTCGAGGTACCCCCGATAAATATCGAAAATGGATAAACGAAAAAATCGGGTTATAGGAGTGGTTCGATTTTAATCAAATTTGATACACTCATAGACAAAGATATAAGAAACGATATTCAGAAGTTTCAAGGTTGCAATTCTTACAATAGTGCAGAAAATCGATAATATATATATATATATATATATATATAAGGCAAGATGTTTGTGTGTGTGTCTGTTTATCTGCCTGTATGTCTGTATTTTTTTCAGTCCTTTTATTTTAGTTTTTGCTTCGGGTTTGGCTCTAAGTAGGTATAATTGTAGTTCTTAGTCTCAGCCATGATACAATTGACTCAGAGGACTTATTTAGCCTTCAAAATTCAGTTTACGACGAAAAACTTATTTGACATCGATACCACGAAATCAAAATTTGACTTACATCCATTCATTTTTCTTTCAGTCTACGGTTTCGCTTTAACTGGAAACAACTATTGCTTTATAGTCTTTCGTGCCCATGTCTAAAGAGTCTGAGCTCCAGGACCATGGATTAGTTTTAAAGCTTTCATTACACCCGAGGAACGCCGGGCTATACTGCTAGTATATATATATATATATATATATATATATATATTGTGTATTTGAGCAACAATCTCTCTTTTATACGGGTTTCATTAATATTTTTCTTATAATTTTTTATCTGTTTGCATATTTTTCTTCTTTTCAGAACTCAAATTATATAAAATTTGTTCAAAGCTTTTGTACTATCGAGCGCTTTCAGCTATATTTTTAGTCATTATCAAGAATTTTTACTTGTAAATAAACATGTGGAAAGTTTATGTATAGTGTGTCTTGTGTATATTAAGTTCCGAACACGGTAAGCACATTGTTACCATGTTCATAATTGATTTTAAGTGTATGATTTCTTTTATTTTTCATTTACTAATGCCTCCATTATTTTTAATCCTCTTTTGTTTGTGGATGAAGCTAATCCGGAGTATCAAAGAGGATATCACGGATATAGGAACACATGTAATAATGAGATATAAATGTTGATATTAATAATTTTTCTGTCGTTTTTAACGAAACATATATATATATAAAGACATGAATATATTTGGAGTTGGCACTGAATTAATTTAAAAAGTACTTTATTTATATGATCATATCGCCCCTGTAAGGCATTTTGCTGCCACTGTTTTTCTGCGGGTTACATAGGAGAAATGTTATGAAAAAGAGTGACAGGTTATAGGGGGTGTCAGGAAGTGTGTGAAGGATGAGAATACTGATGAGAGTAGAGTGGATGGAGAAAGGAGTATGAGAGAGAGAGGATGCAGGGTTAGTGAGATAGATGATGACTATTGACAATACATTTAATTTCTTGGAGATTATAGCTCTCAGAGAAGCAAGTAAATTGAAGGGAATTCTATAGGCTGTAGAAGATGTTGGAGTAGAATTTGCGCTTACAGTTTATTGGTTTCACAGTAAAAGAACTGAATAGGCAGAGTCAACAATATATTAAAGAACAAAATGTTCATCACTTACTTGCTACCCAGGTTTCAACAATATCAGTTTCATCGGGGAGAAGGGCCTGATAAAACTGATGTTGTTGAAACCTGGGTGGCTAGTAAATAGTGAACATTTCATTCTTAATATATTATTATTATTATAATGTTAGGACGTGAAAAACTACAAACTACTACAAAATTGTACATTTTGTTTCAACATTGAAAGAACAATGTATTGGCCTATTTTTATATGGAAGCCCTGTTTTTAAATTAATGTTTTGAACACTACAATTTTATTCTTCATTCTTATTCATTTGGTTATATATATATATATATATATATATATATATATATATATATATAGTGTATCGAGGCAGCAAAATTTTCTAAACATATACTATTAAATATAAGAGCCAATGAATATCTGTTATGTTTAATCATGAGCCGTTCTAAACGTCATATTTTTAATTTTTATTAATTTGGTTCTAAGCTTTCGGCTCACACAAGCCATCTTCAGAGAGGTTATTAAGACGGTAATACAATAACATCCACACATCACCGACGATTTTATTTTGTGTTGACATGTTGGAGAATTTTTGTCGTTATTTTCAACTGAAAGTAAAGCCAAAGTATGACGTTTAGAACGGTTCATGATTAAGCATAATAGACATTCATTGTCTCTTATATTTAACAGTATATGTTTAGAAAATATATATATATATATATATATATATATATATATATATTTAGTGTTTCGAGGCAGCAAAATTTTCTGAACATATACTGTTAAATATAAGTATTTTTTTAAAGTCAGTTGGTCGACTTTTGTTTGTAAAATTGCAATACGGACGAATGAATAATGATTACTTTTTGTTTTTTCACTGCTTCAATTTAGATTAATGCGACTTCAGCAGAACTAAACGTTAGGAGGCTGTAACCAAAGAATAAAAAGTATTATATTAATATACCCGGCGTTTCAAGAAATGGATACAAATTTTGAATCTTTCGCAAGAAATAATCCAAACAAATAGAGAAACAAAGAAATAATCCAAACAAATAGAACCATCGTCGTTGGCCGAACACCATGCCTAGTATTAGAGAATTCATCAGCATTCCCAATGTGAGTGAAATGAGTCTTCTGTTGGATCAGAAGAGACGTCCGTAGTCGACACAGGGTGAGAAAAGGAGTGTTAAGGGCATGGAGAGCTCTGGGTTTTTTTTTGCGATTTCTTAGTCTCGTTTATTTGTCTTTTGGTGTTTTCGAATGATTATGTTCTTCGCAAACCTTTTTTCCTAAAGTTTTTTTTTTAACTGCAGTTTCCCTTTCTCAATTGATCGGATCGATTTCTCAGTAAGGTGTTGTTGATCCTTGAATTGAGAACGTGTTGAAATCTGATTTCAAATGCCAATTTTGGCAATAAAATTTGATTTACAGCTTCAACTAAAATTCTAACCGTTTTTCTTTCACATTAAAAGTATCACTGCGAATAAGTTTATTAGTTTTTGGCGGCCAGGAATTAATTATTTGAACTCTTATTTAATTGACTGTATTTCTTTTAAATAAGTAAATTATCATTTCGACCAGTACTCCGGTTGCTTAATATCTGCTTATGAGTTAGTGCCGACGTTGTGTAACACGCTGACCTCTAGAAATCAATTACGAAATCCGAATCAAAACGTCAATTTTATTAGGTTGTCCCAAAAGTTCGTAAATATTTGCGAAATGGGTCTATCTGGTCCAGCATAATCGAGACAAGCGATGGGTTAAAAAAAAACGAGAGACGTCGTCGATTCCAACACCTTGAATTGACGACGTGTTGCTCCATGTGGTCTCTTGTCAGATGCGAACTCTGAGAAAAGAATTTGTTTGGGTTAGCAGATGTCTGACGTTCGGGCAACGTGTCTGCTCCATCGAAGTTTGTGGCGAGGCATGATGGCTTCTACGCTCGCCATTTTTAAGAACATTGTTGTTCGTCATCCGTTCCTGCCACGTGTTCCACAGGATATGACGAAGTTTCGTATGATGGAATCGTTCAATTTGCAGCTGTTTTTTTGTTACAGTACCCAGGTATTACAGACGTACAGCGAACGACGGGATTAGAAACAGAAACTATCAGTTAAGTGCCATACGTAATAGACACTTAGGCGATCATGTCTCGAAAGAGACTGACTGGGCAGAAGATTATCCCGCAGTAGGTTGCCATTACTTTCTGCGGTAGACTGGTTGCCGACCAAGGCTATAGAACCAATCTGTCCTGTTATTTGACTCATAGCTAGATGGAGAAGATATGTATTATAATATTAAGTAGTAATTAGAGGGGGATCAGTTTATTACTTCATAACAATAGAAAACCGATCCCCCACTTTAAGCCCAGTAGAAGCCTTAATCATATCTCTAACTATTATATTAAATCAGTCAGTTAAGTGCCATAGGTGATACTCGTTTGGGCGATCATGTCTCGAAAGAGACATGACTGATTGCGCAGAAGATTATCCCGCAGAATGTTGCCATTGCTTTCTGCGGTAGACTGGTTGCCAATCAAGGCTATAGGACCCAATGTCTTGTTATTTAACCCATAACTGGAGGGAAGAGACGGATTATTACCTTTCCCAAGTGAATGCAATGAATTCAACTGGAATTTGAACTTGGCGCCCTGATTTCTCGATCCGAGCCGATATCCACTGCACCACAACGCACATTTGCATTGTTAGGCATCGGCTCGGAACTAGAAATCGGAGAGCCGATTTCGAATTCAAGTTGAATTCGTTGCATTCACTTACACGCAAATAGCTTTATAGCGAACTTGAATAAACGGAGGGTCGTGTAGGTTTTGAAATAGATACCAATTATTTAAAGAAAGAAGAGCCATGAACGTTTTAAAGGAATACGGGAGATGGCAGAAGCAGTAGTGGTGTGTCGAGGGCAAGTTAATCTGACATATCCTATCCCTCTTTGGGCTGGTTTTCAAGTCAAAATTCTCCTTCACCTAGACTCGTTGCCAATTCAAAACAAGAAAGCCCATTTATCTCTTCTCCTTAACACGTTGACTGCGATAAGTCAATTTAAAATCTGATTTCAAACGCCAACTTTGCCAATAAAAATTTGATTTACAGCTTCAACTGAAATCGTAACCTTTTTTTTTACATTAAAAGTATCACTGCGAATAAGTGTATTAGTTTTTGGCGCTCAGGAATTAATTATTTGAACTCTTATATAAATGACTGTATTTCTTTTAAATAAGTAAATTATCGTTTGGACCAGTACTCCGGTTGCTTAATATCTGCTTATGAGTCAGTAACGGCGTTGTGTAACACGCTGACCTCTAGAAATCAATTACGAAATACGAATTAAAACGTCAATTTTATTAGGTTGTCCCAAAAGTTCGTAAACACTTGCGAAATGGGTCTATCTGGTCCAGCACAATCGAGACAAGCGATGGGTTCAGAAAGGGCAAGAGACACCGTCGGTTCCAAAACAAGATCGATTCGGCAAGAAAGTCATGTTGTGCCTTTGGTGGAACTTTGAAGGAATCGTGCATTTTGAGTTGGTTCCGAATGGTCGTGCCATCAGTGCCGAACTTTACGGTCAGCAACTTGAGCGGGTCTACGAAAAGTTGAAGCAAAAGTACCCGGCTCTGATCAACCGAAAGCGCGCTTTGATGCAGCAGGACAATGCCAAGCCTCACACCGCCAGGAAGACCAAAGACAAATTTGAAGAGCTGGACGGTGTTGAGGTTCTGCCACATCCAGCCTACAGTCCTGACTGTGCTCCATCAGATTACGGCCTTTTCCGCTCAATGCAACACTTTCTGAAGGGCCGCCGATTCGACTCGTTTGATGAAGTCGAGGAAGCGTGTCAAGAATTCTTTGATTCGAAGCCGGCTGGATGGTACTTTGACCAGATCCGAAAACTTGCAGATCGATAGCAGAAAGTCTTGGAAAATAATAGTCTTTATTTTGGGCAATAATTTTTGTTGTTTTTGTGAGTAAAATTTCAATTTTTTGCAAGTGTTTTCTGGTAATCTTAGTAATCTTGGCGAGTAAAATTTTAATTTTTTGCAAGTGTTTTCTGGTAATCTTGTAATCTTGGGAGTAAAATTTTAATTTTTTCAAGTTGGTTTTCGGTAATCTTAGTAAAATTTTCTTGGCGAAGTTTTTTAAAATTTCAATTTTTTGCAAGTGTTTTCTGGTAATCTTAGTAATCTTGGCGAGTAAAATTTTAATTTTTTGCAAGTGTTTTCTGGTAATCTTAGTAATCTTGGCGAGTAAAATTTTCAATTTTTTGCAAGTGTTTTCTGGTAATCTTAGTAATCTTGGCGAGTAAAATTTTAATTTTTTGCAAGTGTTTTCTGGTAATCTTAGTAATCTTGGCGAGTAAAATTTTCAATTTTTTGCAAGTGTTTTCTGGTAATCTTAGTAATCTTGGCGAGTAAAATTTTAATTTTTTGCAAGTGTTTACGAACTTTTGGAACAACCTAATAAAACAGTCCACGTATTCAAAAAAAAAAATGTATGAGTTGATTTCTATCTTCAGTTGAATTTTATATGGTCTACTGTTTAGCAGGCTTGTCTTGCTAGCATAATTACGACTGATTAATGAGTTCGATCCTCATTGGGTATCACATACGCTCGGTTCCGTGCTACATCTAAGCGACACTCTGATATGGTACAAGGCCGAAAGTACCTCTCGGGCACCTCGACATGGTGTAATGGTTAGCAAGCTTGTCACGCTAGAATCATTACAATTGAGTAGAGAGGTCGATTCTCACTGGGTGCCCCATACTTTCGACCTTGTGCCGCATTTAGGCTACACCTAGAAAATCACCTTAGCATTGTTTTCGCAATAACTGTATCAGTACGAATTAAATCTTTGAAAGTAAATTAGTTACCTCCCCCCAAAATCGCTAAAAAACAGCATAGTATGAAGGAAAAAGGCGTCAAACTAAATAAAAACAAAGTTTTATCGGCAAAATGTTTATGTTATTATTAAGAGGATAGAACAAAGTATTTTCAAATTATTTTTTAATTTTTTTAATTCTTTCTAACAAGTTCAAAATTTTGGTAGAAAATCATTTTTATGTGTTTATAACGGCAAACGTAATATTACGCATGACACTGTTTTTGCCGGTGAAAGACACATTAATTTGGAAATTGTTGCAAAAATCAAATAATAGTCGAATACTGATGAAAATTTCAGGACTAATTCAGTATTGAAATCATTATTTTTAGAAAATATTAGTAAAAAAATGGTTTTTTACAAATGTTACTTCCGCAACAATGAATTTCCGTAAATGTCTAGAAATTCGCCATCGTTTCTCTATAAATTAAATAAAATTGAATAAAATTAATTAAATTAAGTCATTGGAGAATGCTAATCAACTATCTTTTTCTTCTAAATCTCTCTTATATCAGAATCTCTTATATATGGGTCTCCTATATCCGGGTTATACTGTAGCAAAAAACAAATAAATAAAACCTAATAGCAAAAAACGTTCATGGATTTTTAAACTTGAATAAATGTTTGAGTTTTGTTATCAACCTCAGAGGGTTATTTAATGCCATATATATATATATATATATATATATATATATATATATATATATATGTACATATTTATATATATATATATATATATATATATATATATATGTGTGTGTGTGTGTGTGTGTGTGTTACGGAAATTAACGAATTTTAACGAAACTTGGATATAAACAACCGACAATTTGAAATGAATATATATAATACTTTCATTAAAAACAGAATATCTACTTTAATACGAGTATCGATAAAAAATAATGTTCAAACAATCCATTTCATTTGTATATATATATATATATATATATATATGGTGTTAAGTCTGTAAACAGAGAGGATAACATAATAAAATTTATTTAATATAAAGTATTAAACGATAGATCCATATCAAGAGCTCAATGGATATTATCCAGAGCAATATGATATACATAAAAGAAAAATCAACACATCATTTAAAGTTGTTATAAATTACAATTTATTTCACCGAGCTTATATACCAATGAGGATATATAAACCAAACCAAATTGTAATCTTAACAGATGAGCCTATTAGCTTGTCGAAATAAATTATATTTTATAAATACTTTAAATGATGTGTTGAGTTTTCTTATATATATATATATATATATATATATATATATATATATATATATATATATCAGATAGAAGGTATCTGTAAAGAATAAAATGACTTTGAGTTTTAACAGCATATCAACCTCTGTGAGTTATTTAATGCCAAAAAGGTAGTGTTTTAAGGTATTTTTAATGTTCTGTAATAGTAAGAAGGATGATTTAGTCAGATTTTGATGAGATGTTTTTTATTTTAAAAACTGAAAATGTCTTCTAATTTTATACTCAAAAATGTATTAGTAACAATAACTTCAAAAATGTATATATTTCTATAAAAATCTACTTTTATGTATATATTTCTATAACAGTCTATTTTTATATTTTCATAGTGTTTTAACCACAGTTTACGGGTTAAATATTTGCCAAAGCTGGGACCCTAACAGTTGCTACCACTCCGGGTCAGAGTGAACCTGGGAACAGCAGCAATCAAGAGGTGGTTCCATGCTCCTCACAATCTCCCAATCATAGGCCTTGCTACCACTCCGGGTCAGAGTGAACCTGGGAACAACAGCAATCAAGAGGTGGTTCCATGCTCCTCACAATCTCCCAATCATAGGCCTTGCTACCACTCCGGGTCAGAGTGAACCTGGGAACAACAGCAATCAAGAGGTGGTTCCATGCTCCTCACAATCTCCCAATCATAGGCCTTGCTACCACTCCGGGTCAGAGTGAACCTGGGAACAACAGCAATCAAGAGGTGGTTCCATGCTCCTCACAATCTCCCAATCAGAGGCCTTGCTACCACTCCGGGTCAGAGTGAACCTGGGAACAACAGCAATCAAGAGGTGGTTCCATGCTCCTCACAATCTCCCAATCAGAGGCCTTGCTACCACTCCGGGTCAGAGTGAACCTGGGAACAACAGCAATCAAGAGGTGGTTCCATGCTCCTCACAATCTCCCAATCAGAGGCCTTGCTGCCGGATGTAGTTTACTGTAATACGAGGGACCGTTCAATAGATGCACAGTAATTTGATTTAATTAATAACTAATTATTAAATAAATAAATTGAGGTAAACTTCAATAACCCAGAAGTTCAGTAGAATGGCGGAGTATTGTAATTCAAAAAGTTCAATAAAACATCAGTATATCTAAATTTATTCATAAATGGAACTTTGTCTGTGTGTTTGTGTGTGTGTGTGTGTGTGTGTGTGTGTGTGTCCGTTACCTATAGACTCCGAAACGGCTGAAAAGATTTTCTTGAAAATTTACACAGTGGTACTATAAGCGGCTGCGAGTGTTCTTAGCTAGGTTTTGTGTCGAGGTACCCCCGATAAATATCAAAAATCGAAAAGATCAGGATATAGAAGGAGTGGTCCGATTTTAATCAAATTTGATACACTCATAGACAATGACATAAGAAACGATATTCAGAAGTTTCAAGGTTGCAATTCTTACAATAGTTCAGAAAATCGGTAATATATATATATATATATAAGGCAAGATGTTTGTGTGCGTGTCTGTTTATCTGCCTGTATGTCTCTATTTTTTTCAGTCCTTTTATTTTAGTTTTTGCTTCGGGTTTGGCTCTAAGCAGGTATAATTGTAGTTCTTAGTCTCAGTCATGATACCATTTACTCAGAGGACTTATTTAGCCTTCAAAATTCAGTTTACGACGAAAAAAACTTATTTGATATCGATACCAGGAAATCCTAATTTGACTTACATCCATTCATTTTTCTTTCAGTCTACGGTTTCGCTTTAACTGGAAACAACTATTGCTTTATAGTCTTTTGTGCCAACGTTCAAAGAGTCTGAGCTCCAGGACCATGGATTAGTTTTAAAGATTTCATTACACCTGAGCAATGCCGGGCTATACTGCTAGTATATATATATATTAGGTGCGATTGGAAAATTGTCGCAATTACTTTATTATTTCAAATATTCTTTAGGTTGAGTCTGAGCTCCAGGACAATGGATTATTTTTAAAGCTTTCATTACAAACGTGCAACGCCGGGCTTTACTCCTAGTCTATATATATATATATATATATATATATACTAGGTGGGATTGGTAAATTGTCGCAATTATTTTATTATTTCACATATTCATTTGATGACGTCCATTGTACCATTCCACTGCGTTACTTTAATTTTTTCTTTTATTCTTAAATGAAACTAACGCAGTAGACTGGTACAATGGACGTCATCAAATGGTTTGAAAAACTTGGGGAAAAAAATAATGCCACCTTCTTACAGTTCGACATCGTGGATTTTTACCCTCGATTTCTAAGGACCTCTTTAACCTCGCCCTTGAGTTCGCCGAATTCTACTCGGACATCACCAGGGAGGAAATCAAAATAATCCTGAACTGTAGAAAATCAGTTCTCTTCCACGACAACCAACAGTGGACAAAAAATTCAACGGATAATTTTGATTTATCCATGGGAGCCCTGGATTCAGCAGAATCTTCAGATCTGTTGGGGTTATTCCTGCTGTACAACCTCACTGCGCATAAAGAAATAGATACGAATAGTATAGGACTATATAGAGACGACGGACTCATGATAATTAATGAATCTACTGGAGGTAAGGTCGATAAAATCAGGAAACTAATTCATAAAGTCTTTAAATCCTTCGGTCTTAACGTAGTGTTTAACCCCAACATCAAGCGAGTAGACTTCTTAGATATAACATTAGACTTACTATCGAACACTTTCCAACCTTACATGAAGAACAATTCGAACCCAATATATATGGACCCCAACTCTAACCACCCACCATCCATTATCAAACACATCCCATCATCAATAGAACGCCGCATTAACACACACTCATCCAGTAAAGAAATATTCAATAAACACAAGGTAAGTTACGATAAAATCCTAAAGAATAGCGGATATCAATCATCAAAAATCAATTTTGTGAAAAACTTCAAAAGTTCAAAGAGCAAAAATAGGAACCGAAAAATCATTTTCCAACTGTCAACGAAATATCACAATATCAACCCCCCCCCCAGCCAATACCCCTAACAAAACGACATAAATGAAAAGGATTCCCAGTACCACATCACCTGACGAAGCATCTCGGTACTCCGGTGCAGAAACGGACGCGCCTTCGTAGCGATTATATATAGAGAAGTCATGTACATGTTCTAAAATATAATTTATAATAAATATTCACAGCCCTATATAGAAAATTATATATCGAGCACTGTTTTAAATTAATGTTTTGGACATGAAAAGAATTCTTCGTTCTGTATTCACTCGGATATATATATATATATATATATATATATATATATACTATGTGCGATTGGTAAATTGTGGCAATTATTTTATTCAAATATTCTTTAGGCTGAATCTGAGCTCCAGGACCATGGATTATTTTCAAATCTTTCATTACACCCGAGCAACGCCGGCCTATACTGCTAGTTATATATATATATATATATATATATATATATATGTGTGTGTGTGTGTGTGCGTGTGTGTGTGTATATATATATATATATATATATATATATATATATATATATATACTAGGTGCGATTGGTAAATTGTCGCAATTATTTTATTGTTTCAAATATTCTTTAGGCTGCGTCTGAGCTCCAGGACCATGGATTAGTTTTAAAGCTTTCATTACACCCGAGTAATGCCGGGTTATACTGCTAGTCAGAAATAATTTCATTCTCATTACAGTCAATGAAAAACTTTTTGAAATGTAAAGAATTCTTTCGTTTCAATTCGAAATTCGTTTCAGTTCCTATCATGGTCTTTTGATACACGTCAAATTTTGTAAATATTAAAAAAGCAAAAGATTTCAGTTGAATTCATTGCATTCACTTACGCGCAAATAATCTTGAGAACGTTATTATTTTGTTTCTTCTCCCTTTTGCTATGGGTTAAATAGCAAGACAAATTAAGTTAAGTTAAGCCTTGTTACCAACCTGTCTACGGCAGAAAGTAATAGCAACCTACTGCTGAAAAAAACTTTCTGCCCAGTCAGTCATGTCTTGAAAAAGACATGATCACCCATTCACCCATCACTCATCACCTTATGACATTTAACTAACTGAATTTATTTTTATTTCAAAATGTAATATAATGTTTATGCAACAAAGGAAATTAGACTAAAAAGTTAATCATTAATTAAAAGTTTAGTCTAATTTCCTTTGTTGCAAGTTTCTGTCGAAGAGCGAAGCGATTTATATGCAATAAAGAGAAATAACATGAGGTTTGCAACTCCTTATCTTCAATAATGTATTCCTTTTTGTATTTGCGTTGGTGACTCCTGTAATTTGGGCTACTGAGACCGTAGCAGCCACGTATCCTAGCTTGTTACCAGTGGCAACTGACATACGGTTTCGTCCGATTCTGCTCTTAAGCGAGTGCATTGACTTTATTGACTATCTGTCAAGCAGAAGACCAGATTCCCCCCCCCAGCACAATTTCGACCCCTCTTTCTCCTATCACCCCACAACAAGCACCACGCCCTCTCCCTTATGCTCTCCACCTCAGTTACGGACACTCTAGCGGAATGTGGGCAGGATCTACCATTCGACGTTATTTGAACGGCAGAGAGCTGGTTGACGCTGGGACAGTACGGTCTGCGTCGGTCTGATCTGCACTGATGGATGGTCACATTGTAGCATTGTGAGTGTGGATAAAAGCAGTGGTCCGGATTAGGAACTTATTCAGAACGAGGCTTTCACCAGATTTGAAAAGATAAGTAATCATTAATCCGATCCATTTGTCTAATACGACATGCACAAAGGTGTTCACTAAAAGGAAGGGACAATGAAGTAGAGAAATAATAATAGTTCTGATCTGTTTGAAAAATAAACAACAGTCTACTGTTAACAGGGAAAAGGAATGGCCTGTTAAGGGTTTCCCTCTATTAAACTTCTTGCAGTACAATAGATTTTAGCTCGAATTGAGAAATCGGAGAGCCAAGTTCGAATTCTAGTCGATTTCGTTGCATTCACATTTGGCAGCTGTATTAGTCCATATCTTTTACTCCAGCTATGGGTTGAATAGCAAGACAGGTTGAGTTCTATTGCCTTGGTTGGTAACCAGTCTACCGCAGAAAGGAATGGCAACTTACAGCGGGAAAATCTTCCGGCAAGTTAGTCATGGATCGAAAGAGACATGATCGTCCATTCGTGTATCAAGTATAGCAATTAACTTTTAACCATCATAGACAATCGCACCTACTTCCTATTAGCATGGAACAGCCTTACCTCCCAGAGTGTAAAACACTACGCCTCCTTGGCCTCACACTCTCAGCGGACCTCAAGTGGAATGACTATATCTAATCCATTGCTAAATCCGCTGCTATGATTGTCGGCTCCCGTCTGAATCTATCCTGCACATATATAAATCTACGATCCGCCCGTGTATTGAATACTGCTGCCACATCTGGTCGGGTGCCCCTGCTATTCTCCTCGGGGTTCTTGACAAAATACAACGGAGAACTTGTAATGTGATCGTTACCGACTTGGCAGACCGCCTGCAGTCTCTCTCTCACCGGCGTGACGTGGCTTCCCTGTGCCTCTTCTATAAATACTTTCACGGCTTCTGCTCCGATGAACTCAGATCATTGGTGCCCCCTTGGTACGAATTTGCACGAGATACTAGATTAGCAACTACGTTCCACCCTTTTACAGTGAAACCGATAAAATGTAACCGCAATTTCTACTCCAACAGCTTCTTTTCTCGCACTTCCCGACTGTAGAATTCCCTTCCACCTACTTGCTTCCCCGACAGCTACAATCTCCAGGAGTTTAAATTTAAGGTCAATAGACACCTCCTAACACACTAACTCGCATCCATTCTCTCAAACACTCTTCACATCTACCCAACCCTCATCCTCGGTATCCTCACCCGTCTATCACCCTCCTTCTGACATTTGCTATATCTAACCACACTTTCTCATCATTTTATAAGCTAATTGGAGTAGATAGACTAAACTATCGCCCGGTTCGCACTCCACCCACGTCTATTGAACAGGTGAAGAGGCTCATCCCTTGTTTCCTGTTTAGGATGTGGTTTCCGACTTTCTCTTTTCCATTCTTTTTACTCTTACGTAGCCCCCTGCGCATCAGTGGCGTTATCGCCTTGCTTGGGGTGATATGATTAAAAAAACAAACTTTCCCCTATGTAACCCCCTGCGCAATAGTGGCATGGAATGCCTTGCTTGGGGTGAGATGATTAAAAAAAAGCGTATTCTCAAATTCTGACTAATCTGTGTAAAAGGATTGAAAAGCAGAACATTGGTTTCTATAGCCTTAGTTTGCAACTAGTCTACCGCAGAAAATAAGGGCAATATACTCCACGAAACGCTTCTGACAAGTAATGGATTGAAAGAGACATGACCACCCAATCGTGTATCACGTACGGCACGTACCTGACCTGGGGAATCCTTTTAACTTTGGCAATAAATTGCTGGGGTTATTCCTTTCTTTTACATTTTATATATGGATATGTCTAGTCAGTCATGAATTGAAAGAGACATGATCACCCAATCGTGTATCACGTACGGCACGTAGCTGACTTACTGACCTGGGGAATCCTTTTTACTTTGGCAATAAATTGTTGGTGTTATGCCTTTCTTTTACATTTTATATCTGGATATGCCCAGTTAGTAATGAATCGAAAGAGACATGATCGCCCAAGCGTGTATCCCGTATGGCACCGAATTGACTAATATATAGATATAGCGAGTAACATAATTTGTGTGCAAGCGGGGTGGGGGGAGTCGACTAATAAAAGTTAGGCATCTGTTCACCCCTCGAGATAGGGGTAAACGCCCTGTTTGGTCAAAATTCAGTCCTCTTATGACAAATCGGGAAGCCGAATTCAAATTCTAGTTGAATTCCTTGCATTCACTTACGAACAAATACCCTTGGAAAAGGTATTTATCCGTCACTTCCCTCCAGTTATGGGTTAAATAATAGGACAGATTGGGTTCTATAGCCTTGGCTGGCAACCAGTCTACCGCAGAAAGCACTGGCAACTTACTGCAGGATAATCTTCTGCCCAGTCAGTCGTGTCGTTTCGAGACATGATCGCTCAAAGCGTGTATCACGTATGACACTTAACTGGCTAACTGAATATAATAGTTAGAAACATGATTAAGGCTTCTACTGGACATAAAATGGGGAATCGGTTTTTTATTCTTATGAATTAATAAACTGATCCCCCTCTAATTATTACTTAATAATATAATACATATATTCTACCTCTAGCTATGAGTCAAATAATAGGACAGATTGGGTCCCATAGCCTTGGTTGGCAACCAGTCTACCGCACAAAGCAATGGTAACCTAGTACGCAATCATCTTCTGCCCAGTCAGTCATGTTTCGAAAGATAGATGATCGCCCAAAGCGTGTATCACGTATGCCATTTAACTGACTAACTGAATATAATATTTAGAAACATGATTAAAGTGTCTACTGGACATAAAACGGGGGATCGGTTTTTTTATTCTTATGAATTAATAAACTGATCCCCCTCTAATTATTACTTAATAATATAATACATATATTCTACCTCTAGCTATGAGTCAAATAATAGGACAGATTGGGTTCTATATCCTTGGTTGGCAACCAGTCTACAACAGAAAGCAATGGCAATCTACTACGAGATAATCTTCTGCCCCGTCTGTCATGTCTAGAAAGATAGATGATCAAAGCGTGTATTACGTATGGCACATAACTGACTAACTAATGGTGAAAAAGGAGAGACCCTTTTAAAGTAGCAGGCATAGGTGATGGTATATGAAGATCGTGCACTTCTCAGACTATATGACTTCTCATACTTATAATCGTAATAATATGAAGAATTTGCTGTCAAAGCAGTATAGAGAAAGAGTAGCCCAGAGAATGAATATGGCTTCGTGTGCAAAGATTAGTAGTATAAGTAGTCACCACTGTTTAGCTTAATATGAATGCTAAGCGCTTCAGGTGCAAAAGCCCGTCTATCACATTTGTGCAGAAGAGCAGCCATAAATAGATGTTGCGATATTTTAGGATAATACAGCGACACCAAGACAAGTCGGGACTAATCAAAGAAATCTACAAACAGCAGCTCTTGCTTTTCCAACAGCTAAAATCTCCAAGAATTCAAATGTAAAGTCAATAGTCATCTCTGATCTCACTAACTTGCATCCTCGCCCACACCACTCTCAGCATTATTCTCATCCTTCCCCTACCCTCTTCCTGACACCTCCTGTAACCTTGTCACTCTTTCTCATAACTTATCTCCTATGTAACCCCCTGCTCAACAGTGGCAGCAAAATGCCTTGCTTGGGGCGATACACAAGTTGTCCTCTTTTTCGGTTCGTGAACTCGTCACTGTTTGCAGAAATCATTCTGTGTCGTAAGAAACGTTGGGGATAGCCCGTCATCATTGTTCTTGCGCAGGTGGCAACGCTACTTCATAGCGTTGTTCGTGCCGTTTGTGTGAGTTGAGTGATAGTCATCATCAGTCAGTCTGTTAATAGCCATTCGTGATACACGCCTGGGCGATCATGTCTCGAAAAAGACATGGCTGACTGGGCAGAAGACTTTTCCCACAGTAGTTTGCCATTACTTTCTGCGGTAGACTGGTTGCCAACCAAGGCTACAGAATTCAAACTGTCTTGTTATTTAACCCATAGCTACCTCGACACAAAACGTTGCTAAGAACACTCGTAGACTCTTATAGTACAACAGTGTACATTTTCACGAAAATCGGTTCAGCCGTTTCGGAGTCTATAGGTAACGGACACATACACACACACACACATACACATACACAAAGACAAAGTTCTATTTATAAATAAGTTTAAATATATTTCCCTCCTGTCACGCTCAGGGTTTAGATTATTACATCTTATGACTTAATGTAAGATACTCAATAATAGATACACAACAATCTTTATTATAATAGATTCGATATATATATATATATATATATATATATATATATATATATATATATATATATATATATATAGTGACGTAAATTGATAAATATGTTTATGAGGAGGGTGTACATATGTATGGTATTGTATGGTATGGTATTGGATATAACCGTAAGTTCTATTCTAATAATACCTTCTCTTAGCTGTGAAATTTCTTTCTTTGATTCTTGCTCTTCTGCCACTTACGATTGTCAAAAGTTTAAATGGAGCGTTCATAATCATATCCTGTCTTCCTAAAACATGTTCTTTTATTTAATTTACTCCTTACCAAAGACTTCTCCTTCTCTTTCACTACTAGTAATCCTTTGCGTCTTAGTGGCTTTATCGCCATCTTTTGTTTTCCTGTAAATCTGTTCTTTTATTTCCCTTTCTCTTCAATTATGGATTCCCAACCATTTTACACTCAGTAGCCCCTGGCGTCTAAGTGGAATTAATGTCATTTTCTGTTTTCTTGAATCCTGTTTTTTTTAATTTCCTTTTATTCCCACTAAAGTCTTCTCATCGTCTTTTACTTACAGGAATTAGACTGCGTAACAGTTCGGTACTCTTTTCATTGCTTCTGTTGTTTCAAGTCCCTTCACCTGTGAGTAAATTTCTCAGCAATCATTGCCGTAGAGAAGGACATACTATATAACAGTCCGGTAATTATTTCATTGTTTCTGTTGCTTCAGGTAATTATTTCATTGTTTCTGTTGCTTCGTCATTTATAAGGAGATTGTCCAGCATTCATTGTCGAAGAGGAAGGTTTATCTAAACTTATGTATAAATGAAACTTTATCTGTGTGTTTGTGTGTGTATCAGTTACCTATAGACTCCGAAACGGCTGAACCGATTTTCTTGAAAATTTACACAGTTCTACTATAAGCGTCTGCGAGTGTTCTTAGCTAGGTTTTGTGTCGAGGTACCCCTGATAAATATCGAAAATCGATAATCGAAAAAATCGGGTTATAGAAGGAGTGGTCCGATTTTATTCAAATTTGATACACTCATAGACAAAGACATAAGAAACGATATTCAGAAGTTTCAAGGTTGCAGTACTTACAATAGTGCAGAAAATTTGATATCGATACCAGGAAATCAAAGTTTGACTTACATCCATTTATTTTTCTTTCAGTCTACGGTTTCGCTTTAACTGGAAAAAACTATTGCTTTTTAGTCTTTCGTGCCAACGTCCGAAGAGTCTGAGCTCCAGGACCATGGATTAGTTTTAAAGCTTTCACTAAATCCGATAAACGCCGGGCTATAATGCTAGTACTATATAACAGTTAGTTTATTATCTAGGCTACTCTTTCTCTGTACTGTTTTTATAGCAAATTCTTCATATTATTACTATTATAACTATGGAAAGTCATATAGTCTGAGAAGTGTACGATATTCATATACCATCGCCCATGTCTGGTACATTAGAGGGGTCCCTCCATTTTTACCATAAGTTAGTCAGTTATGTGCCATTCGTGATACACGTTTTGGGCGATCATGTATCTTTCGAGACATGACTAACTGGGCAGAAGATTATCTCGTAGTAGGTTGCCATTGCTTTGTGCGGTAGACTGGTTGCCAACCAAGGCTATGGACCCCAATCTGTCCTATTATTTGACTCATAGCTAGAGACAGAAGAGATGTATTATATTATTAAGTAGTAATTAGTGGGGGATCAGTTTATTACTTCATATCAATATAAAACTGATCCCCCACTTTATGCCCATTAGAAGCCTTAATCAGGTTTTCAACTATTATATTCAGTTAGTTAAGTGCTATACGTGATACACGCTTGGGCGATCATGTCTCGAAAGAGACATGACTAACTGGGCAGAAGATTATCTCGTAGTAGGTTGCCATTGCTTTGTGCGGTAGACTGGTTGCCAACCAAGGCTGTGGACCCCAATCTGTCCTATTATTTGACTCATAGCTAGAGGTTGAATATATGTATTATTTTATTAAGTAATAATTAGAGGGGGATCAATTTATTAATTCATAACAATAGAAAACCTATCCCCCACTTTATGCCCAGTAGAATATTTAATTGTCTTTCCAACTATGTGACAGGTTACAGGAGGTGTCAGGAAGAGGGTAGGGGAAGGATGAGAATAATGCTGAGAGTGGTGTGGGCGAGGATGCAAGCTAGTGAGATCAGAGATGACTATTGACTTTACATTTGAATTCTTGGAGATTTTAGCTGTCGGAAAAGCAAGATGTTTGTAGATTTCTTTGATTAGTCCCGACTTGTCTTGGTGTCGCTGTATTATCCTAAAATATCGCAACATCTATTTATGGCTGCTCTTCTGCACAAATGTGATAGACGGGCTTTTGCACCTGAAGCGCTTAGCATTCATATTAAGCTAGGCAGTGGTGACTACTTATACTACTGATATTTGCACACGAAGCCATATTCATTCTCTGGGCTACTCTTTCTCTATACTGCTTTGACAGTAAATTCTTCATATTATTACAATTATAAGTATGAGAAGTCATATAGTCTGAGAAGTGCACGATCTTCATATACCATCGCCCATGCCTGCTACTTTAGAAGGGTCTCTCCTTTTTCACCATTAGTTAGTCAGTTAAGTGCCATACGTAATACACGCTTTGATCATCTATCTTTCTAGACATGACAGACGGGGCAGAAGATTATCTCGTAGTAGATTGCCATTGCTTTCTGCTGTAGACTGGTTGCCAACCAAGGCTATAGAACCCAAACTGTCCTATTATTTGACTCATGCCTATAGGTAGAATATATGTATTATATTATTAAGTAATAATTAGAGGGGGATCAGTTTATTAATTCATAAGAATAAAAAACGATCCCCCATTTTATGTCCAGTAGAAGCCTTAATCGTGTTTCTAACTATTATATTCAGTTAGTCAGTTAAGTGTCATACGTGATACACGCTTTGGGCGATCATGTCTCGGAACGACACGACTGACTGGGCAGAAGATTATCCTGCAGTAGGTTGCCAGTGCTTTCTGCGGTAGACTGGTTGCCAGCCAAGGCTATAGAACCCAATCTGTCCTATTATTTAACCCATAACTGGAGGGAAGTGACGGATAAATACCTTTTCCAGAGGGTATTTGTACGTAAGTGAATGCAAGAAATTCAACTAGAATTTGAATTCGGCTTCCCGATTTGTCATTAGAGGACTGAATTTTGACCAGACAGGGCGTTTACCCCTATCTCGAGGGGTGAACAGATGCCTAAATTTTATTAGTCGACTCCCCCCCTCCACATGCACACAAATTATGTTACTCGCTATATCTATATATTAGTCAATTCGGTTATAAGTATGAAAAGTCATATAGTCTGAGAAGTGCACGATCTTCATATACCATCACCTATGCCTGCTACTTTAGAAGGGTCTCTCCTTTTTCACCATTAGTTAGTCAGTTATGTGCCATACGTGACACACTCTTTGGGCGATCATGTCTCTTTCGAGACATGACTGACTGGGTAGAAGATTGTGTCTTAGTGGTATTATCGCCATCTTCTGTCTTCCCGAATCCTGTTCATTAATTGTTCCTTCTTTTTAAACTCCCACTAAAGTATTCTCATCCCTTGCTCTTTTATTGCCCTTTTCATTCATTCACTCACAGTCTTCCCCTTGTGTCTTAGTGGCATTATCGCCATCTTCTGCCTTCCTGAAACCTGTTCTTTTATTGCCCTTTTCATGCATTCACTCACAGTCTTCCCCTTGTGTCTTAGTGGCATTATCGCCATCTTCTGCCTTCCTGAATCCTGTTCTTTTATTGCCCTTTTCATGCATTCACTCACAGTCTTCCCATTGTGTCTTAGTGGCATTATCGCCATCTTCTGCCTTCCTGAATCCTGTTCTTTTATTGCCCTTTTCATTCATTCACTCACAGTCTTCCCCTTGTGTCTTAGTGGCATTATCGCCATCTTCTGCCTTCCTGAAACCTGTTCTTTTATTGCCCTTTTCATGCATTCACTCACAGTCTTCCCCTTGTGTCTTAGTGGCATTATCGCCATCTTCTGCCTTCCTGAATCCTGTTCTTTTATTGTCCTTTTCATGCATTCACTCACAGTCTTCCCATTGTGTCTTAGTGGCATTATCGCCATCTTCTGTCTTCCTGAATCCTGTTCTTTTATTGCCCTTTTCATTCATTCACTCACAGTCTTCCCCTTGTGTCTTAGTGGGATTATCGCCATCTTCTGCCTTCCTGAAAACTGTTCTTTTATTGCCCTTTTCATGCATTCACTCACAGTCTTCCCCTTGTGTCTTAGTGGCATTATCGCCATCTTCTGCCTTCCTGAATCCTGTTCTTTTATTGCCCTTTTCATGCATTCACTCACAGTCTTCCCCTTGTGTCTTAGTGGCATTATCGCCATCTTCTGCCTTCCTGAATCCTGTTCTTTTATTGCACTTTTCATTCATTCACTCACAGTCTTCCCCTTGTGTCTTAGTGGCATTATCGCCATCTTCTGCCTTCCTGAAACCTGTTCTTTTATTGCCCTTTTCATGCATTCACTCACAGTCTTCCCCTTGTGTCTTAGTGGCATTATCGCCATCTTCTGCCTTCCTGAAACCTGTTCTTTTATTGCCCTTTTCATGCATTCACTCACAGTCTTCCCATTGTGTCTTAGTGGCATTATCGCCATCTTCTGCCTTCCTGAAACCTGTTCTTTTATTGCCCTTTTCATTCATTCACTCACAGTCTTCCCCTTGTTTCTTAGTGGCATTATCGCCATCTTCTGCCTTCCTGAAACCTGTTCTTTTATTGCCCTTTTCATGCATTCACTCACAGTCTTCCCCTTGTGTCTTAGTGGCATTATCGCCATCTTCTGCCTTCCTGAATCCTGTTCTTTTATTGCACTTTTCATTCATTCACTCACAGTCTTCCCCTTGTGTCTTAGTGGCATTATCGCCATCTTCTGCCTTCCTGAATCCTGTTCTTTTATTGCACTTTTCATTCATTCACTCACAGTCTTCCCCTTGTGTCTTAGTGGCATTATCGCCATCTTCTGCCTTCCTGAAACCTGTTCTTTTATTGCCCTTTTCATGCATTCACTCACAGTCTTCCCCTTGTGTCTTAGTGGCATTATCGCCATCTTCTGCCTTCCTGAATCCTGTTCTTTTATTGCCCTTTTCATGCATTCACTCACAGTCTTCCCTTGTGTCTTAGTAGCATTATCGCCATATTCTGCCTTCCTGAATCCTGTTCTTTTATTGCCCTTTTCATGCATTCACTCACAGTCTTCCCTTGTGTCTTAGTAGCATTATCGCCATCTTCTGCCTTCCTGAATCCTGTTCTTTTATTGCCCTTTTCATGCATTCACTCACAGTCTTCCCCTTGTGTCTTAGCATTATCGCCATCTTCTCTGGCTCCTCCCCCCCCTGAATCCTCCCCCTGTTCTTTTATTGCCCTTTTCATGCATTCACTCACAGTCTTCCCTTGTGTCTTAGTAGCATTATCGCCATCTTCTGCCTTCCTGAATCCTGTTCTTTTATTGCCCTTTTCATGCATTCACTCACAGTCTTCCCCTTGTGTCTTAGTAGCATTATCGCCATCTTCTGCCTTCCTGAATCCTGTTCTTTTATTGCCCTTTTCATGCATTCACTCACAGTCTTCCCCTTGTGTCTTAGTAGCATTATCGCCATCTTCTGCCTCCCCTGAATCCTGTTCTTTTATTGCCCTTTTCATGCATTCACTCACAGTCTTCCCTTGTGTCTTAGTGGCATTATCGCCATCTTCTGCCTTCCTGAATCCTGTTCTTTTATTGCCCTTTCATGCATTCACTCACAGTCTTCCCCTTGTGTCTTAGTAGCATTATCGCCATCTTTCTGCCTTCCTGAATCCTGTTCTTTTATTGCCCTTTTCATGCATTCACTCACAGTCTTCCCCTTGTGTCTTAGTAGCATTATCGCCATCTTCTGCCTTCCTGAATCCTGTTCTTTTATTGCCCTTTTCATGCATTCACTCACAGTCTTCCCTTGTGTCTTAGTAGCATTATCGCCATCTTCTGCCTTCCTGAATCCTGTTCTTTTATTGCCCTTTTCATGCATTCACTCACAGTCTTCCCCTTTGTGTCTTAGTGGCATTATCGCCATCTTCTGCCTTCCTGAATCCTGTTCTTTTATTGCCCTTTTCATGCATTCACTCACAGTCTTCCCCTTGTGTCTTAGTAGATTATCGCCATCTTCTGCCTTCCTGAATCCTGTTCTTTTATTGCCCTTTCATGCATTCACTCACAGTCTTCCCCTTGTGTCTTAGTAGCATTATCGCCATCTTCTGCCTTCCTGAATCCTGTTCTTTTATTGCCCTTTTCATGCATTCACTCACAGTCTTCCCTTGTGTCTTAGTGGCATTATCGCCATCTTCTGCCTTCCTGAAACCTGTTCTTTTATTGCCCTTTTCATGCATTCACTCACAGTCTTCCCCTTGTGTCTTAGTAGCATTATCGCCATCTTCTGCCTGCCTGAATCCTGTTCTTTTATTGCCCTTTTCATGCATTCACTCACAGTCTTCCCCTTGTGTCTTAGTAGCATTATCGCCATCTTCTGCCTTCCTGAATCCTGTTCTTTTATTGCCCTTTTCATGCATTCACTCACAGTCTTCCCCTTGTGTCTTAGTGGCATTATCGCCATCTTCTGCCTTCCTGAATCCTGTTCTTTTATTGCCCTTTTCATTCATTCACTCACAGTCTTCCCCTTGTCTCTTAGTGGCATTATCGCCATCTTCTGCCTTCCTGAAACCTGTTCTTTTATTGCCCTTTTCATGCATTCACTCACAGTCTTCCCCTTGTGTCTTAGTAGCATTATCGCCATCTTCTGCCTTCCTGAATCCTGTTCTTTTATTGCCCTTCTCACTAAAGTATTTTCCTTCCCTTTTATTCATAGTTAACCCATTTTAATTCCTTTCATCTATCATTGCAATTTGCTTTGGAAGTGGAGAATAATTGCACTTTGTCTTTTTGGACGTTCTTGTAGAAACTGTTTGTTTATTACATCTGTTTATCGCAGACCTACGTTCAAGATCTGTACACTAATTAGAATTCATTTGTTCGTAAGTCCTGTAAAATCAACCTTATTTCTATCTTAGTCCATTGCGTGTTCATGATTTGTTCTTCTTGTACACTTGGCCGAAAGTTTGAAAACATTCATCACATTTTAAGTGACAATGGTTATCCTATAAATGTCATAAAACGCGTGACCGAGCAGAAGATAAGTCGCTTTAAAAAAAAACTCGGCTGTTTTTGGACCTAGTCTTTGTCTACTTTACTTTAAACTGCCGTGGTTAGGTATAAAATGGCAAATGCTTGCTGACAGGGTGTCAGCTTGCATTACTTCAGGTTTGTAACTGTCAGGTTACGTGTTGTTTTGGGGAACAGGTTGATGTTTACCAATTTTGTTAAGGACGGTCTTTCCCATTTTCAAAATAGTTCCATAGTGTATAAATATAAATGTCAGTTAAGCCTAGGCGCTGTTTTTGTTGCCGTTGTCTCCAGAACTTCGCCGTTGCACACATGTTTGGTCCATATTCTCAGCATGCTTCTGGAGAACCACAATTCTGTTGTTTCAAGACTCTTCTTCGTTTATGAAGAGATTATCCAACATTCACCTACATAGCGGAGGACTTAGACTTCGTAACAGTTTCGTACCCTTTACATTGTTTCTGTTGATTCCAGTGCCTTCATCTGTGAGGAGATTGTCCCGCATTCACTGATATAGCGGAGGAATTATACTGCGTAACAGTTCAATACTCTTCTCATTGTTTCTGTTGCTTCCAGTGCCTTCATCTGTGAGGAGATTGTCCCGCATTCACTGATATAGCGGAGGAATTATACTGCGTAACAGTTCAATACTCTTCTCATTGTTTCTGTTGATTCCAGTGCCTTCATCGGTGTCACACTCCTATCAGGAATTTTGGACAGGTTAAGAGGTTTATCCTTTATTTCCTGTTTAGGATTCGGTTTTCGGTTATTTTTAAAGTTTAATTCAACTCTATACTTGTACTATAAGCGTCTGCGAGTGTTCTTAGATAGGTTTTGTGTCGAGGTACCCTCGATAAATATATCGAAAATCGATAATCGAAAAAATCGGGTTATAGAAGGAGTGGTCCGATTTTAATCAAATTTGATACACTCATAGAAAAAGACATAAGAAACGATATTCAGAAGTTTCAAGGTTGCAGTTCTTACAATAGTGCAGAAAAATCGATAATATATATATATATATATAGTAAGAAGTTTGTGTGTGTGCCTGTTTAAGTGCCTGTATGTCTGTATTTTTTCAGCCCTTTTATTTACTTTTTGCTTCGGGTTTGGCTCTAAGTAGGTATAATTGTAGTTCTTAGTCTCAGCCATGATACCATTTACTCAGATGACTTATTTAGCCTTCAAAATTCAGATTATGACGAAAAAAACTTATTTGATATCGATACCAGTAAATCAAAATTTGACTTACATCCATTCATTTCTTTCAGTCTACAGTTTCGCTTTAACTGAAAACAACTATTGCTTTTTAGTCTTTCGTGCCAACGTCCAAAGAGTTTAGTTTTAATGCTTTCATTACACCCGATCAACGCCGGTCTATACTGCTAGTGTATATATATATATATATATATATATATATATATATATATATATATATTAGGTGCGATTGGTACATAGTCGCAATTATTTTATTATTTCAAATATATATTTCGGCTGAGTCTGAGCTCCAGGACCATGGATTAGTTTTAAGGCTTTCATTACACCCGAGCAACGCCGGACTATACTGCTAGTTAGAATATAAATAAGCGATAAAAATGTACACCCGTCCGAAATACCGGAGAAGAGTTCGACACGGAAGATAGGCGAACCTATCTAAACTAATTAAGGAAAAATGAATTGTAAATATAATTTCAGAATTTATGTGGAAACGTTAGATGCACTGAGTTGACAAAATCACAGAAGTATTAAACGAAATATACAACAGTGGACATACACCGTAGGACCTCACTAGATCCATCTTCGTACCATTTCCTCAGAGACCAGCTGCAAATGAATCTGAACTCCATAGGACTATCGGTTTAATAAGTAACATAACCAAACTAATTAAACGAATTCATATGAATAGATAAAGTAGCAGTATAATATCAGAAGTAGAACAAAAAGGAGAATGAAAAAGTTGTGGAGAGCCATAATCGCCTATGTCCATAAGCAACGCGGTAGCTAGTAGGAGCAGCTTTTTATATATTATTTACACTTACTTTTTACATTGTTCGGGCTGTTGTCCTCATTTTTGTTGCCATATTCACAACTTTACGAGATTCTTCATGTCATTGAAATCATTTATGTCGTCCACCAGGGTAGAGTGTTCAGATTCCACTTGCCATGCCTCTTCCGAGTTGAATAACCTGTATTCACTTAAGCACTAGTACACTTGGGAAAGGTATTAATCCCTCCCTTCTCTCCAGTTATAGGTTAAATAACAGCGTAAGAGTTGAGGATCCTGCCCTTAAAAACATATCCCATGAATCTTGATACTCGAAAAGAAAAAAGTATTACTAGACACAAAACTTATATATATATTAAAAAACAACAGCAATAAATTGTTGAAAGAAAAAGGTATTACCAGCAATAAAATAAATAATAAAAATTTAGTTGGCAATAAATGACCCGCCGAGGTTGATATGCCATAAAAACAAACCAACCAAAAATAAATATTAATTTCCTTTTCGTTTCCATTCTTTCCAACACCTCATCATTGCTCACATGCTCCATGATATCCGAAGCATCCTTCTGTAGAACCATATTTCAGCTGCTTCAAGTTTTCCCTTCATCTTTGTTGATATTGTCCAACATTCACTGGCATATTGAAGAACTGACATCACATACATCAGTTAAAAACATTTTGTATAAAGGATTCGTTTTCCTTTGTTGATCGTATTCAAGTTTGTTTTTCTTCAGGCAAGTTCATGTGTTCCATTGATGTGAGCTCTTTATCTACTTGTGTCCCTCTCTTAGAGACAATTAATATTTGCTGTGACTTTATTGCAATTCTTTGTCTCCCCCTAGTAT